>JADLZN010002925.1:0-135080 GCA_018155175.1 Sinocyclocheilus anophthalmus
GCATCACATTCTTTGCCTTCATGGATGGCAAAGTCTTTGACATCACTGGTAGTTTATTCGCATTGCCACTCTCAGATCATTGCTGTGTTCATATGTTGTGTATGCATATGTTCAGATCGTTGAGACTCATCTCTATGTTCACACAGAGTGGGCAGGCTGTCAGCGTATAAGTATCTCTCCAGACACGCATCGCGTGCCGTATCACATCTCTTTTGGCTCTAAAGGTAGCAGCGGCACCAGCCGCCACAGGTAATCGCTCTGACTTTCTTCCTAAGAAGTGTTCTATCCTCAGACCATTATGACCTCATCAGTTACTCAAAGGCCATTATGATATCATCGCTGTCAGATAGATTCAGAATGTTGGTCATTCTATTGATGCAAGTCAGTGGGAGACTCGCACACTTGCGCTTTAATTTCTTGAAAATTAACCTAACTGTCACTTGCCCACCGGTGGACCCACTTGCCATTACATGTTTTAAACAGTAATATCTTAGTCTGAACCTAAAGTAATCCTGACCAACTATATATCGACTGAAAGCTTAAAGACTCTAGTTTTCATATTTGGTGACTAATTTTTTTAATATTTTACAGAGCAACTGTAATTTATTAATATGCAAGAAGAGTACTCATCAGAGTCAGAGAGTTGTCCTGGACTTTACTTTGAACTAGTGATGCAATATGAAATCAGTAAAAATCTTTACGTTCATTTGTAGGAGAAAGTGGTCAAAAGATAAACATCCATGCAGGTTTTTGTTTTTTTTAAGAAAAAAAACAGGTCTAAAGTGTTTGGAAGCTATAGAAAAAACAATGATTATCCAATAATGGTTAAACGGTTAATCGCGATTATTTTGCTCAAAAATATAATCACAGTTATTAATCAGGTTTATTGTCATTTTAAACTTTTTTTTGTTTCATTAGAAATGTTGCACTTTCACATAAGCACAAATCAAGAGAACATCAACTCACATTGTTTGCTTTCAGATTTAGTCGTAGCAAACATCACAAACGACCACGTGACTGGCTATATTACACTTTTATTTGATCAATAATTTTTCGTATATTTCAAAAACAATGTAGTTTAAAAAAAAAATATATATATCTAATATATAATCTTTAGATGAAGATGGTTTGTAATAATCAGAGAAGAAACACATTCAATCAGGTGTTCCCAGACTGGAAATATTTTTAAAATATGCAAATATGTTAATTATATATCTTGTAATAGATATGGTATATGTTGCCAACTGAGATACAAAGATTTACTTTTGTAACAACATTTATAAGAACTTGCACATGCTTTTTAAAGTAGACTTGTGCGCGTTTTTTCTTATTTGTCATTGATCGATCTACAAAACAAAGTTTGAAAGGGGTCTGTATTGGGCTGAAAATATAGAAGACGAAAATATAGAAATATAGTTCACTTTAACATGTCAGTTTGGTGTCAATATGCCAAAGTGTTGCAGAAATACACTGTGTTCTAGGGCTGTCAAAATGGCTGAAAAACTAAATCGAATTTTACTAAATATTATCAAAATTCGAATTATATTATAATTTAAAATGCATAATTTCAGTTAGGGTGAAGAAAAGCTTTTGGCTTCTCTCCCGAGGCGCATCGAGCTAAATATTACTGCACGTTTATTCAAAGAGTAATAAAATAACACGACTATCTTTGATAAGGTTTAAAATAATGTTTATAAACCAATTATAATTAATAAACAACTATAAACAAAACCGCATCATGTTTGTATGCATAGTTTAATACAAAGGGTCACACAGTACATTTTTCATTTAAAAACACAAGATGCAGTGAGATGGGAAATACCCACCATAAAGTCTCGAGATATGTTTTCAAAGTTGAACTTGCATTAATTTTTACATGGCTTTCTAAACATGATGCTCTTATGTGCGAGACGCGAGTGCAACAGTAACAGATGTCCCTCTAGAAAATGCGTGAAACATGCGTTCTGTGTGAACGGCTTGGTTTAAGTTTTGACGTAAACAAGATGATCTCACATTGACATGGTACCCGTTACCGCAAATATTTGTAATTAACAAAGCTCAGCAGCGAGCGCACTAGTGGCGTCAAATGGAATAGACTAACAAAAAACATGTAAAATGCCATGACAATTACATCGTACATCGAATCTCGTGCATCCCTCTCGTTTCCTTAACGCACACCTAAAATTCAAATGCAAGTTTTTGCATTCGAATGTGGACGGTTATTTTAAATTCGACAAAAATTCGAAAAGTGACATATCAATAGGATTTCGGTAAAATAAACAATCAGATTTTTGTTTGTTTTTCACATTTTTTAGATAATGGTATGATCTTAAGACAGTGTGTTCAATAGTTGCCAGGTCTTCTTAGGGAATGAAACCCTACTTAAAGAGGTTTTCCACATCTTAAGCAAGTAACATGTTCTCATGCAATCTGGTTGAGGAAGAAAGCGCTTTTGAAGATGAAAAGTATGAAACAAGCAAGTCTTGCAAAAACAGGCCATTCAAAACATAGATTTTGCAAAAAGCAAATAGAAATTATAGAACTGTCAAAAGATTTGTGAGTGACAGAAGATCTTGGTCAGATAAAGATTTAATAAGGAAAGTTTCTGTCATACAAAAGACTCTTTATTGTACCGAAATCCTATTGATATGTCACTTGCATAATAATTTGGAACACGGTGTAAATTTGATGAAGAGTTAGAACAGTTTGAAATATCAAAAAAGTGGTACAAAACTTTTTGCCAGCGGGAGTCTGAAGGGGAGCGTGAAAAAAAATTTTGTTTTGTTTTTGGGATTTTTTTTTTTTTAAATATAGATTGAACAAACAGTGTAGGATGACTTTAAAAAAAATAGGTTTTTGAGAGAAAATCAAGTTTGACACACATCAGGTTTCATAACTACCGGTATATGCCAAAACGTTCATAAAATATAACATTTTATGACAAAAAAATTCAAAATGGCCAGTTGTTGGGTATCATTTGATTCAAGTACCCACAGGTCATCCTGGTAATGACAGGTGCGCAATATGCCAAAATGTCGTTGAATCATTGACTAATTGATGCGTCATACAAGAACCGTTTGATCTATCAAAAATCTTTTAAACACTTTTTGCCAGCATTGTCTAGCGATGATCTGGTTCAATTTTCATGAAAATTGGAGCAACGGTCTAGAAGGAGTTTCAAGAAGTAGGTTTTTTGGAAACATTCTAACTGGACAATTTTCATGACGGGAGTTATGGCATTCGACTATGATGAGGACAAGGAAAAAAACCATTTTTTAGCCCGTATGGTTCTAATTTTGTAGCAATAGGAAGGTTTGAGTTAGAGACTCCAAATTTGGTGTGGTTAATGTTCAGACTGTCCTCTATTTGTGTGCCAAATTTCCCGCAAGAGGTTTTGTGGACCACCATAGACTTCAGCAGAAGAAGAACAATAACAGGAGGTGCCTGTTCACTTTTGGAGCTTGGCCCCTAATTAACTGCCTGTATGTTACTGTAATAAGAGTCTTCATGTTGTCCTCTAGATCCCCCCCAGATCACACACCAGGTGGAGGCTCACCTGCAGACCTGCAGGACTTCTTCAGCCGCTTCTTCCAGGGTGGAGCTCCCAGTGACGTGTCTGCTAATGGAGGATTCTTCCCAACAGGAAACCCGCCGCCTCATTCCTCCGGAGCAGCTGCAGGGACTTCAACCATGTTTTCAGGATCTTCTCCACAAACAGGGTTCTTTAGCCCAGGGGCTCAACGGGGCGAAACCAGCGAACACTGGACTGACGGAGGAAAGCCCCCACGCCGGCGCAAGAAAGTTCGCAAGCCATTCCAGCGCTGAGGAATGCAATATTATACAGAGATGGAGTACTGTCTGTTGCCATGTTTTGACATGATATTGGCCAACTAGTGCAACTAAACGAGGATAGAATCGTTTGACCTCTGTTGAGCATTTCAGTGTTGGCGCTTTGAAGCTTCCTGATACAGAATGAAATGGCAACATTAAATTTCTAAGAGGAGCAAGCAAAGAAAGATGCAAGAAGATCTTTGCTGTTTCGTGTTTGAAGTCCTTTTTCGTTTTTGTTCTCTTTTATTTTATTTTTTTTGTCACAAATTAACCTACATTCAAGCATCTGAAATAACATTCTTTGAAGAAGCAGAAGGACTCGCAAGTCAAGAGTAGATTTACTGGTATATCTGAAGAATAGTTGACCCGATGTTAAAAATTGTCCCCATTTATTCACCTGCATGTTGTTCTAAGCCTTTATGCCTTTTTATTTTTGCTTTGAATCTTCTCAGAGCTTTTTTCAGTACAACGTCAAGCTCCAGGATGAACAGAAAATACCCAACGTTATAAAAGTAGACCATGGGACTTACGTATGCTACATTTGAAGTCTTCTGAAGACGTCAGTTAGCTTTGTGCGACAACCAAAGACCCGAATTTAAGCTGTTCACTGATTATGTTCTTCTCCAACATAGCTATTCAATTTGGCCCTGGTTTGATATGATGGTCATGGGATACATGATAACAATGGTGTTTAGTATTAACAAGCTCAGTGGAGGGGAGCTTTAGCAGCAAATACAAGTTTTTCTTTTGTTTTGTTTTTATGTGGATAGATGTGGTTACTAGGAACCACATGAAGATTATTATACAGTAAAAAATAGCATCAAGAGTTTGAAACGACATGAGGGTAATAATGGCATTTTTATTTTTGGGTGAAGTTTTACTTTTGAAATGTTTGGTTTTGTCAGGTTTGAAATGGTGAATCTGATGGAAAATGTTCACAATGTGGCTGAATGTTTTGTTATATATTAACACAAGGATTAATGTGACCTCAGGGATGACTTTCTCTTCATCTGCTATTAGTAAGAGAACAAGAAGAAGGCATAGCTGAAATTTCCAGATGCTCCTGGTCTCATCGTATAGAGCTCATGCAATCCCGAGGAATCCTTTTACCAGTTCATATTAAAACCAGATTTAATTTTTTTTCATTGTTTAAATCACTTGTTTAGGAGAGCATTACTTCAAATATCTACAAATATATTATTTAAAATAAAACACACACACAATATGGGTTAATATTCCAGAAATTGGTCGTCAGCTACTCATACAATCTGAATGAAGCTTTGAATCAGAAGATGAAATAATCGAGAGGGATTTTCTGCCTGCTAACTGTAGCTCTTGATTGATTTGGTTGTTTTTGTTTATGTAGTGCATCTCTGGAGCTGGAAGAGCCTCCACTGTGCATTGTATTTAGAGTAAGCGGGGGAAAAAGGATACCAATCAAAATTTAAATGTTGAAGCACACGTGTAATGGTGTGTGAATCTTAAATGTCTGGATGGATGAAGTTAAAAATGGGTTTTGATGTGAAAACCCCAGAGCCTCCCTTTAAGAGGAAGTCCTCTTGTCACTTTTGACCACTTTCTTAACACTCAGGAATCATGTTAAAAACTTCATTCATCCCCTGGAGCCATCATTCAGGCCAGCAGAACCCGGAACGTCCAAACCTGACGTCTTTGGCTCATGACATTATGGCCGGTGTTTTCTTTATTTTACGGTCGACCCAAAATACTTTACGACACAAGACTGCTTTCCCTCTGTACAGCTGAACATAAAGCGCACTAATACATGCGTGTTCACTTTCATGTGTTCTCAAGTCCTCAGAAATGCTTTCAGGAACTTCCTGTTCAGTTTTGCTTAAAAGTCCTGATAAAGGGTCTTTAAAGACAGAAATCCCAAGAATAAAAACATTTAAAGAGACTCCAGAATTAAAAGCAGACTGTTGTTTTGCTCTTTGTAAGTCATCTTTCAGCCTGTGACTCCACCGTAAGGGATTTCAGAGGGAAAAGGCATAAAATGGGTTTAATGTGGTTACTCCGTAATTTAAAAACTGCATGATAAAATAGCAGCGCATTTACTTCTGAAATGTTCTCAAAGGCTAAAATGACTGACCACACTGTAACTATACTTGAGTCAAACTCCATGGTTGTTTACTTCATTGTTACTGAATCATTAGGGTAAACTTGAGTTTTGTACATGTTTACCTTCAGTTAGATTTTCAGACTATTCTAATGGTTTTCTTTTCTTTACAGCAGAAACTTTTTGTTGACAATGGCAAGTGTTATTTAATTCCTGTTGATAATTGAAGTGGTATAATAGAAATAAAACAGACCGTTTATTATTGCACTAAACTTCCTGATGTCAAGGCATTACTGACCTTTTGAACAAAATAATGGACCACTTTAAATGGACTTTTGTCTAAACAACAAAGGAGTAGCTCATATGTTGCTTTTATTGTTTGCTGTTGTTGTATACAGTGGGTATAGAAAAGAATCAAAAGAACCCCCCCCCCCTTAAAATAATCACATTTTGTTGCTTTGCAGCCTGAAGTTTTTGTTTTATCCAGCTCTATTTACTCAATGCACGTGAAAGATAAAACACCAACATGTCAGAAAAAATAAAACAGATTTAGTCCATTCAGTACCGCACACATCTATCAAATTAACATTAATATCACTTCTGCAAGTCTTGATCTCAGTCACCTTTCATCAGAACAATATTGTGGATATTTTTCAAGCATTACAGAACTATGCCCCTTTTCCAAAGAGGTTTTGTTGATGGTAAACTTGTCCAGTATTTGCTATAAATTCACTCGGATCACATTCTTATCTAGTCATAAGCACACTGGCACTGACATGAAGCCAAGAGGGGATTAAATGAGGATCTTTTTAACAGCTTTTGCACATAAAAGGGCATCCATGGTCCTCTCTGTGCTCTTTAACACACTTTCCCCATCAGCCCCTTAGGTCTCACAGTTTTTCCATTACGACAACTAAACAATGATTTGTGTTTTTTCAAATAGAAAGTCTTCATTATTTAATATTTCAGCAAAAGCTATGATGAGCCATAAAATATCCCATAATGAACAAGGGTTGCTGTATGTACAGACATCAAGGCTGCACATCAGCTTTTCTCTTATGTGACGTACACTACTGGCCAAAAGTTAATTATTAAGAATAATTATGGTTTTTTAAAATGTTTTTGAAAGGGGAAAAAAAACAACTTTTGACCGGTGGTGTCTAAAAAACGAGAGACTGTCATGACACTCATTTTCCCCAAATATAGGGGGGGAGGGGGAAAGATGGATAAAATAAAAGTAAAAAAAGACGCCATAAAGAGCCTGAATGTCCATGTGTTATTAATCCAGCGACTATGAAATAGAGAACTGTTGGTTTCTGTTTCTTCTTTTATCTCAGGTGACCATCAGAAACTGTAAAACATGATATGATCTGAAACATTTAGCAACATTACCATGAGAATGAGGCAAAACAGTAATTGGGTTCCTTTTCCTTTTTGTCTTAAATATAACCAAAAAATAAAACTTACTGATATATACATTGAAGATAAGTACTATAATATATCTTTTCTCCTGAAAAGCTACAGCCTTAAATTAATATTTGAATATGCCACTAAATCTTACCATAAAAATAGCATCAAAGGACGTAAGATTATGCATAACGTACACACAAACTTGGACATACACTAAGCTCTTGCTTTTCAGTATCATACTCTTTGTCATCATATCTTTCCAGCAAGTGCCGCCACGACATTATCAATTACGCTGGAGTCCAAATATGCGATTATTCCTCCTCGGTTCGCCCATCTGTCCACACCTTGGCTCTCGGTGTGCGGTTGATGGTAGGTCAGTTCAGCCGCGTGTCCCTCGATTCCGTTGACGTGGGCACGCAGGCACGCACTCAGATCCGAGATGCCGCCACCCAGCGCCCGCAGAAGAGCATGAGGAGCGCACGAGTCCCACTTGAACGTGCTGCCCTCGGAGAGCACATACACATCCACCAGGCCATGGACCACGCACAGGATCTTGTATCCCGCACCGGACGCGTACATCAGCGAGCCGCTGGAAATGGCTGCTAGCGCGTCCTTCACAGCCGGCCTCTCGCTGGAGCTCAGCAGCACAGACAAATCATCTTTCTTTTGCGGGCAAAACGGCCTGCGCTGAGTGACGGAGCAAACGTTCACATCTCCATACGAAACACCCCAGACGTGCTGGCCTTTCCATCTACAAATCACAGACAACATGAAGACATTAACGAGTTAGTACACCCAAAAATGAAAAAAAAAATTTTGTCATCATTTACTAACCCTCATGTCGTCCCAAACCTGTAAGAACTTAGTTCATCTTCGGAACACAAATTAAATAATTTTTGATGAAATTCGAGAGCTCTCAGACCCTCCATAGACATGTCTCAGGCCACGAATAATATCTTAATTTGTGTTCTGAAGATGAAGTAGTTGTTTTCTGTTTTTAAGTGAATCTTTATTTTTTTTCGTAGTTTTCATTTTTGGTGATGGGGCTCAGTTTGACCCACAATGCAAAAGGCATGCACCGATTTTACACAACAGGAGGGAAAATTATACAACAATCCATTTTAGAGTAATATGTCCTTGAGACGAGATGTTTCATTGGCTGAAAGACTGTTTGTTGTGGTAACCAAAGCATTTTTGATAAATTTCATTTATAACCACTTCATTGATGATGCTGATGGTGGACTTGAGATACAAAAATGCAGAAGTGCATCTGCAAAAATTCGTCTGTCACAAAAGACAGATAACTGACAAACAAACTGGGAGATCTGGATGCAGATCTGTTTTGTGGTTGTTTTAACAAGGCCTTGCTTCTTGCACAGTATCCAAAATGGCATGGATAATCTGTATATTTTTAAATAACATACTTAGGTAATCATTTTACTTCGCTAGAAATGTGAGAGTCAATCGTTATATGCCCCTAAAATTCAGGAGATTGGGGCAAAAATGCCCCTGTACGAGTTTTTGTCCCTTGTCTATATCATATGGTATAAATATGAGATACCACAAAACGAGCAACAAGTGCAATATCACACGAGTGCTGTTTTTGTCCCAAATAGCATGAGTGCAAATGTGATCTTGATCAATAAATACAAAATTAATACTGTGTTATATTTTAGACAAAATATTGTCTGTTTGAATAAATGAATGACTTAATACATTTACCACCATGTGCTGGCAGTTTTTGTTTCCTATTTATAGTATCATTTAATAAAATAATAAGTTCATATTTCCATATTAATAAAATAAATTAAAGGGATAAGTCACCCAATAAAATACAATTAAAATTATTATTTAGTGATTTAATTTAGTGAACTGTGTACTATGTCTTGTTCAAAGAGGAGGACGTTTTTGACATTTTCGCCAAAAAAAGCACCCATGGCTGGTTTTGCAGCAAAAGACGATCATATTTGTTCAATTCCAATGAATTGACTAAAGCCACATTTTATGAAAAGAAGACATTTAAATAACTGAACTAATAACCTTTTCATTGCCATTAAAGCGAAATTACTGAACCTACACATAGGAGCTTGAAAAAAAAAAATAAATTTAAAAGAAAAAAAATGTAGGTGTTTTTGCATCTGAAATCTTCATGTGTTTCAGTGTTAATTATGTTTTTTTTATTGTATTAACCAATATTATCAATAACATTTTTGTGGAAATCCGTGTTTCTTGTTAACACTGCTAGGCAGCACTCTACCCTTACCGTTGGAGACTGTGCGGTTGAAACGGCGGTTATGAACCACCCATGACTGGGTGGACAGTGGATTCGTAAGTAACCAATCAGAACAGAGAACAGGGAGTCCGGACTGACAAAACCTTGCATAGGTCCTCTTCGCTTTCCTCAATGTTATGACTGACATCTGTCAAAGAAAATAACCAAATACATGTGGTGATACTGAATGAATGAATGAAATGATGAATGAATGAAGCAAGCAAGCATTATATAGCGCTAAACTGGTATTGCGTAAACCCCAAAAGCACTTTACACTTCATATCAGGGGTTTGTCTGTATATATAGGGATGAGCGATAATGGCCAAACAATTATCCCGATATTTGTTTCAATCCCCCCCCGCGATACGCGATAATTATACGGGAAATGTAAAATATTTTATTTATTTTCAAGTTTTAAAGCCAAGATTTTGTCCAAAGTGAAAGTATAGAACAAATGAATTTCCTTCAATAAAATATCTAAATAAAATATTATGTTTAGTTTCGCCTGTTCTCAGGGTGATCTTGTTTCAAATCAAGAAACACAGGGTGGGTTGCCTGCTAATATTATTAATAATAAGAATAAGATAACTTTTTGTCTCTTAGAAATGAACATTTGATAGTTAGCTTGAGTTAGGATGGCAGAGGTCAATTTTTGTCATTATCAAATCAGTAGACATCTGTGAAAGTTTTTTTTTTTTTTTTTTTTAAATTACGACATGGTCTCCACCAGTAGCATACATTTAAATCATGATAAACACAGTAAAGACCACACAACTATATGGTTTTTAGGTAGCCTATTAGTATGAAAAACAGTAGTCTAAAAACCTTCAGTATCTATAAATCAAGCTGGCAAACTTCCGGCTCTCGTGAAGCCAACACGGAAAGTACTAAAATTGCAAGTATCGACTAGCCGCTAGATGGCTGGCAAAAGGAGTCCCCCGTCCAAAGACTCCCCAGTTAAAATGCCCAACTTACAGCCAGAGACATAAATATGTTTACAGTGGTACAAAAACTCCTGTGGTATATATAGCGAATTTGCCCTCAGACACTGTGAGGGCTGATTTTTTGTTAGAACTCACCAGTTAAACTCTGTGGACCCGGATACGGGTCCAAAATCGCATTAAAAATATTTATGCTATATTTACATAGCCTTCCTTATATGGTATCAGCCCAAATATGGGTTCATTTGAAAGCTTGGAGTGTCTTCTTTACAAAGAATACCTTTTGGTTTTTATATTCATAAAGCAGTAAAATTAAGCTTAGAAATGTTTTAGTCCCACACACGATTTTCCGCCAAACCATTGCGAATAATTTGTATGAAGAATGTGTATTTTATATATTTTTTACAATAAAGTCAAGTCATATATCACAAGAAAGCTCTCATTCTTAACGGAATCCAGCGCGTCTGGAAATAATGCGCTTTCCATCTCATTCCAGCGCGCATGGAGCCCTTCTGATGTTATAGAGCTCTGCGGTCAATTCTTGGCTGCAATTGGTCAGATTATATGTCACTCAGATCGGCCATTACAGACTTTGTGAACTCTGACACCTCTGCGTCACCAGAGTGGGCGAGAGAGGGGGGTTCTCCATCCGGTCTCGCAGCTAGTGGTTTCTGGCTGTTGTAGTTCGTGGACGCGAGAATTGGAGGCTTTTCTCCGCACGGAAGAGTTGCAGGGAACGCTACTCGGATCATATCAGTCTATGATTATCATATTACAAGCTATATATGATGAAGAACGGTCAGCGGCACCATGGAGAGGAATGAGCGCGCGTCTGGGGAGACTTTAGGAGAGATTCTCCGTGAGTTTGAGAGCTGTTTCTTTGTTATGAAACAGTAGCTACTGATAGAAATCTGATACAATTGTTTATGACAGAAAAGTACCGTTTAAATATGCATTTCGTAAGTATAACAGTAAATCTACCTGGATTCTTTATAGTGCGGGGTGGATATATGTTTGGGGATATATGTTTTGCTGACGCTTGTGAAGTAGCGATAGCTGCCGGCTAGCAAAGTAGTCCGCTCGACCACGGATGATACAGTGTTGTCTGGAGAGAGCACAGGATACAGGAGTGAGTGATGAGGTGAGAGATGGTGAGAATCAGTATACCAATACAGAAATGCAACATTTAAAAAACTGGAAGGTTCTAAAGCGATGATATGGATTCATTTAGATTGTGATAAACCAGATCTTTATAATGTAGACGTCTTTGTGCATCCTGACATAATTAAAACTTGATCTTGTAGAACTAAACAATCTTTGAAATTGGCCAATTAGCTGTAGCCAGTGTAATATACTCCTGAGTAAACAAACATAAAAATGAAACATAATTCAGTCAATAATCAATAAAAGTGCTATGGCACAGGTACGAATGCGTTGGGGGGTTAAGGTGTTTTATAAAGTCTGTTTTTGCAAAGAAAACTCACCATGACACATTTAGATGCAAAAATGGACATTTTCACTCGCTTCACAAATAATGTAGTAACTTCTGTTTAGAAGCTGTTATTTGAAAGATTTTTTTTCTGGTACTTTTTGGCATCTAGTGACATCAAACAAAGTAAATTGCAGAGAGCTGGGCCTAATAGAACCTGAATTACAGAATTTCAAAAATATATATTTTTTTAAACTCCAAAAGCGCCTATGTTTTTGTAATATTTGAAAGATATAGAAGTTTTTATAAGAATACACTCATATTTTGTGTCAAAGGGTTTTCTGTGCAATGAAACCATTTTTTCTTCATTTCCTCCATTGTATGGGTGTAGGGTAAACATTTAATTTGAGTATGTTCAAATGTAGGCGAAACATTACCAAAACAAACGCCCCAGAGAATAAGTGGGTAAGATCGAATGATTTTTGGCATAAGAAAAATGTATAATTTTGACCCATAAATGTATTTTTGGCTATTGCTACAAAGATACCCAGCGGCTTAAGGCTGCTTTTTGTGCTCCAGGGTCACTATATCGTTTTATGTAGTATAGTGTCACAAACTAAAGGTCAGGACATTCTGTTTTTGTTTGCACAAATTCGAATTAATTTCGAATAATAATCTAATTTAAATCAAAAAATGATGGTGTTACATGTATGCGCTCTCGTTTGGATCATTGCTTAAAATGCATGGTTGCCTGCAATTTTAAATGAAAAAAGCACGGCAAAAGCCTTAGTTTGTTACATGAAAGAGAGTTCTTTATTTGTATTATTATTTATTTGTATATGGGATTGTTTAAAAATTTCAGTTCAATTTCATAAAGAAACGTGCAACATTTTGTCCAAGCAAAATTAAAAGGACACATTTAATTTATAATTTTTCTTGAATCTCATTTCGTTCAAAAAATTGTGAGAAAATCGTGGCGTGAAATCAGTCTCGTGAATCGTATCGCATCGTGAGTTGAGTGAATCGTTACATCCCTATAGGGCACACATGTTCATGTATCTCATGTATCTTTAAACTCAATATACTGTATTCTGTGACATTCTAATCTAGTGTACACTAAACCTGGTATTGTGAACTATGAATTGTTGGCTGTACGACAAATTGCTTGTCATGTTCCTTATTTGGATTTTAAAAAAGTTATAAAAGGATAAATGAATAAAATGTCAAATTAAATAAATAAAGTAAAAATCTGGACAGAAAATAAAAAATTACCGATGGGATCAATCCAGATGCCCACGTCGACTGGGCTGATGGACAGCTGCAGAGATTCAGCTGCCTCGTCTCTAATCTGAAGGTCCTGGTGGATCACCTTGGTCAGGAGGGATGCAGCGTTTTGATCACCATCCAGAACTTTAGCCAACAGAGCAGTCGTGTCCTCTTCTTGAGCACATACTGTCACAATTACGCTCTCCCCTGAAAGAAATACAATTCACATCAATTCCAGTCAAATGGTGTTAATTATTTGATTAATACATTGACTACAGCTCTGAGTTTGAGTGTTCTTGGCCATCAGAGATGCATAAACAATTAATGAGAAGCAAAAGCATACCTGCAAATTCCAGACTTGGAAAAAAAAAATCTAAAAATTTTGTAGAATCAGCAATCAAAATTATTTCAGAAAATTCTAAAAACTTCTAGAATGATAAACCACACATTGCAGCCTAATAAATGATTTACCACAGTTACCCTTGTAAACAAAGCACTTATGAACA
This sequence comes from Sinocyclocheilus anophthalmus, assembly GCA_018155175.1. Taxonomy (NCBI): domain Eukaryota; kingdom Metazoa; phylum Chordata; class Actinopteri; order Cypriniformes; family Cyprinidae; genus Sinocyclocheilus; species Sinocyclocheilus anophthalmus. The sequence goes on from JADLZN010002925.1 coordinate 13,730, forward strand.
CTACTTTATTAGGCATCATAAGGTCGTAAGATGAAAAGAAAATGCCATTTACCATTGCCAGCTTTTCTGAAGACAGTAAGTTCCCATCAGATATACATTCATATAACCACCTCCCAAATAAAAACTCCTCGGAGCTACACAAATCATGCAAATGGCCTATTTCAATGTCAGAACGGCGAATCTCGTCAAAAGGAGACAAGTCTGCAGGTATGAAAAACAGTGGAAGAAAACCTAAATTGCACATTATTCCCTGGCATCTTCTGAACACCCAAAAACAAACACAAGCATTTCAATCTCATGCTAAGTATTCCTCAGCTCTTCCAATAAACTCATAAAATACTCCATAATGATAGCTACGACGTTATTGTAATAACGCAAATATTTGCCTACCGGGTAACGTGGTAACCACCCAACCACTGGCTTTATCCCATCTGATTTTAAAATTGTTTGCATAACTACAATTCAAATCCTGACATATTCACCGCCTCGACGCAGGCTAAAAGCTACTTGAATCCAAACTTACAGCATCTTCACTGTCCTCACTGTGATTCGTCTGGATCATTTCACAAAATCACCCACCGCTGCTATTAACTGAGAAGCACATCTCTAATCAGTGCTTTTAGACTGCCTATCCTTTTTGATAATTGGACCCATCAAGTGCTGTGGTCATGTTGTGAGCAAGGCCTTAAAAACGCCTGTGAAAAAGAAAAGATCAGAAAGTCATTAATCTGAGTTTAATGTAAACAGTCTGTCACTGCAGTTGCCAAGGATTTCTTTTCTGCATCTTGCATCCAAATAGGGAATCCCACAGGGCTCTATACTTGGCCCATCCTATATTGTCTAAAACAGAATGCTTGGCTCCTTTAAGAAATCATACAGTTTCTTAGACCTCTGCTTCAAGGACAGCACAGCTCAACAAAGTACTTCAACTATGATAAAATTATCTGAATATGCTTTAACCTTTAAACTGTTTTAACGTTTGCATAATTTTATCTAATTTTACTCTTCCATGTAGTCATCAAAAACAACATTTGCCATGCAAAGAAACATGTATTTATGTTGTCACATGATCTACAGCTTTACATATTTCAGTGGAGTTAAAAGTCAAATAACAAGTGCCACAAGAGTGGTGAAAATTTGAATTCAATTGCATACTGAAATCTTTTCAACTGCAGCACAGAATCAAAGCTTCTAAGGGTAACATACCAAGTCCATTCTCAAACTTGTTTGACTCCTCTCCATGAATAAAGCCAGTCAGCTCTGGAAACTATAAAGCAAAAATGGAGAATGTTTAGCCATCAAGATGATAAACTTGACTAAAATGAATTTTGATTTCAGTGAAAGCTTTAAATTTAAGAACCTGGGCACAAACATCATGGCGAATCATTTCCTGTATCAACACATCAGCAAGCGTCTTAAAGTCCTGGACGAATTTCTTGTTTTTGTCAGCTCCTGTCTTTTCCTGTACCAAAAGTTCAAAAAGCGGTGCTTCCTGTCGACAGACCCGTGCCACATTGGCGGCTTTTTCTGCCACGCTCAAGAGCAACCGCAGCAACCCTGCCATACCTGAGGCCTGTGAATCACACATAAACAAGTTCAGCTCTATATATTGGATAGTCAGCGGTACAGTTTTACAAGTATGTCAGTAACGTTTCAACACACTAAACAGGTCAAGTCAAAATCAGGTCAAGTTACAAAAATATTAGCAAACTAAAAAAAGACCCTCATTAACTAAGTGGGACAAAAGGGTAAAGCACCATGATGAATGCCAGAAGAAAAATAAAAAAAAATTCTGAATGTCTTTCTGGAAATCACAGCTTGACTACAGTCCTGGGTGTCATGGTTATATTTGCAAAGAGCTTTGATACAAGTCATAACCCTGAAGACAAATGTTATGTGAATTTGAACATAGTGAGTGTATTTATTGATCAATGCACAAATGCATGTAAAATGATATTTTGATTATTTATAGCTAAGTATTAGACAGCTTTGATGAACTTGTATAGACATTTCCCTTGCAGACTCACTTGACCCAACTATCAGAGTCTTACAGAGTTCACATCATCTCTGTGGTTTAGTCCTGACACCAAGGGTCCAACACAAAGAAACAAACACGCAGACACACAAGACAGCACATATAAACATGGGTACATGAAGAGGCGCAGTTCACACACACACACACACAAACACACAAACACACACCCACACACACACACACACACACACACACACACACAAAGACAGATAGATAGACAGACAGACAACAGACAGACAGACAGAACCGAATGCTCCTTATTAGAAGACAGGCCTAACAAGAAAAGAAAATACTTGATAATGACAGCTCATACCATTGAAATAAATCTGTAGTGGTTAGGTGTCCTTGAGCTGAAGTTGAGCGCTTCCTGTATGTCACAGTCACAGTGCTGCACTGATCCTCTGTCTGAGAGCGCGCGCAAACTTCATCTCTGCTGCGTGACGCGTCGCCAGCGCATTTTAATGCAGATGTAGCGGAAACGCCTCGGAAATGAGAGCATTTCCCTCTCAATGCGTCGAAGTAGGAGGAGGAGTTTGTTCATAAATACCGCCCTCTGCTGGAGTCAAACATACATTTCAGGGCCCGTATTCACAAAACGTTTTATCTTACCACTAAGAGTTCTCCTATATAGCAGTAAAAGTTTTAGCTAAGAGTTTTCTCTTAAAACCTATTCACAAAGCTGCTGAGAAAATTTTACTAAGGAATAGAGAGAAGTCTTAAAGGGTTAGTTCACCCAAAAATGAAAATTAGCCCATAAATTACTCACACTTAAGTCATCCTAGGTGTATGTGACTTTCTTATTTCAGACGAATCCAATCGGTGTTATATTAAAAATTGTCCTGGCCCCACCAAGCCTTTCAAAGGGGGTAAGCGGGTGTTTGTTGTCAACAGTTCAGAAGATGTGAAATAAAGTGCACGCATCTGTAATAAAACGTTCCTCACACGGCTCCGGAGGTTGAATAAATGCCTCCTGTAGCGAATCCATGCGTTTCTGTAAGATAAATATCCCTAGTACGTAATAAAACACTTTTTTCTACTTCCGTTCAGTTTCAATTAAAAATTAGCTGTTCTGCCATATCAAAATCCCCACTTATAACAAGTACTGTAAGTAGGCTACTACATGCTCATGTGTGACTATTCTCTCTTCCACAGGCATTTATGGAGCAGGATGGTGAGGAGCTGGACGAGACGCTCACACTCGGGTTTTGAAAGAAGGACAGCCTATGGTCTGTGTCTCTTTGAGTTCTTAATAGACTGTGGTGATCTATCTATTCATATTATCTCTCATTAGTAATTTATCAATTTTAATGATTTGATATATTAAATAGTTTACATTAACCAGATTATTTTAATTAGATAATTCAAACAAAATCATTTACTTTAGCATGTTGCCCTCACATTGTTTTCTGCTTTCGCTCTTCACTTGTTCTCTTGGCTTTGGGTGATGGGCGAGTTGCAGGCATGATTTTTAGACAGGCGGCTACTAGAAGAAAAAACAAACTCTGACTTGTGTACATTGTTAGACGTAGGGCATCTACGCTAATATTAGTATGTGTCTCTCTTATGCCAGGGTCACGTAGCCACCAGAGCAGCTGTATCAGATCAGATGGTCCTGCGTCACCAGGATCCAGTACTGTATTCAGACCAGATGGGGATCAGCACTAGACAGGACCTCCCAGCTGAATGTCAGCGGAGAACAGGACAAAGATTAGCCCCAGATACAGATGCCTTGTAAAGACCTTGTCTCAGACGACCAACGGGACAAGACCACAGGAACCAGACGAATCCTCTGCACAATCTGACTTTGCTGCAGCCTGAAATTGAACTGATGGTTTTGTCTGGTCAGAGGAGAACTGGCCCCCGAACCTGGTTTCCAGCCTGGTTTCTCCCAAGGTTTTTTCTCAATTCTGTCACCGATGGAGTTTTGGCTCCTTGCCGCTGTCGCCTCTGGCTTGACTGCATCATTGACTTGATTGCACAGATACTATTTAAACTGAACTGAGCTGGATGATGACATCACTGAATTCAATGATGAACTGTCTTTAACTGAAAAATTTGTGTTTACTATTGTCATTTTGCATTATTGACACACTATTTTCCTAATTAATGCTGTACAGTCGCTTTGACACAATCTGTATTGTTAAAAGCGCTATATAAATAAAGGTGACTTGACTTGACTGTTTTTTTTTTTATATCAGATGGATATTTAATACAGCAACTGAATCCAATAAAATTAAAGTGTGCATGGCAAAATACTTTGAAGCTATTGCAGTAAATAAAAGCATGACTGCTTGAAGTGAAGACATTGAAGAACTGTATGAGGTTCTTGAGAAGCTGAGCATATACACGTTGCTTAGTCATGACTGTGAAGCTTGAGCAACTGCAAAGCCATTCACTGTGTGATAAAACTATCTGAAAAATGATGGTTTCAGTGTCTTTGAGTCATTTGCCATTGAGAGAGAAAGTTGAGAATATCATGTAGTGTATGACGTTCTTGGCTCTGCATGTCACTTGGGACCCATCCTGGTCTCGACACCATGCCCCATACTGGACTGAAGCATCAACTGCCACCAATGCTTCGAACACTCTGCCACATATCCTTACTGAAATGACAGAATCAATGTTGTGTCATGACCTTGAGCATTATGTGTTTTGTGTGTGTTTTGTGTGTGTTTTGTGTGTGTGTGTGTGTGTGTGTTGTGTGTGTGTGCATGTGTATGTGGTTTATGTGGACACAAATTTGTATAATAACATGGTTTATGACATAGGTATTACAACGAGAAGGTGATTTATGAGGAAATTTTCAGTGTCCCCGTAATTCAAAAGGCTTATAAATAATTCAGAATGAGTTTTTTTGAAAATCTAAAAATGCAGAAAGTTTCCTGTGAGGGGTAGGTTTAGGGGTAGGGTTGGTGTAGGGCAATAGAAAATACGGTTTTAACAGTATAAAAACCATTACGCCTATGGAGAGTCCCCATAAACCATAAAAACAAACCTCTGTGTGTGTGTGTTCGAGGTGGGCATTTCTGAAGTATGGGAATACCAATTTAAGAGTCTAGATCTGCTGATCCTATGTCCTGTCATACCATCACCTGAAAAATTAAGGTTGACATCAGATTAACTATTTGGTTAAACAACGTTTGTAGCAAGAGGTTCCTGTTCTCTTTATTGTAAGTCAAATGAGCCAGATTACTGAGACTCTTACCTTTTGTCAGTAATGGCTCTTGGTGCCTCTGCCCTAGTCTTTGAATATTTATGCTGATTGAATTAGGATTGGTGTAATGGGGCAGGTTACTATACCTAAATACTTCCTTTGCATGCTTCTAAGCATTTCTAAGCACTGCCCCCTAAATGTATTTAAACTACAATGCCTTAGTTAGACATTTGATGACTGCAGCACTACACAGCAAGTTCTCAATAAAGAGTCCTGCTGAAGATACCCAAGAGTCTTGGTCTTCGCTTTCCAAGAGGCTATGATTGGTTTTCCCTGATTTCCTGCCTTGTCACAAGGACCACCCCAAACACTCGGATTCAACATTTCATGCCACTCCTGAATTATTTTGGTCCAGAGAGATTTACAGTTTGTGATTTGTTATAGTTTGTGTACATTTGATTGGCGTCTCTTTTTTTTTGAAAATGATTTTTGGATTATGCCTTGGATTTTGTTTGCCATCAACTTGTAAATATTTGTCAAATAAGGAAAGTTGGGGGTGTGATGCAGTTTATTTTGTGAATATATCTTTGCCAATTTTTTTGTTTGTTTGTATTCCCTTTGATTTCCATTTCTTTCCAGTAAATGTAGAGGTTAATTAGAGGATTGTTTTTGTTTGTTATTTTGGCCGTGTCCGCTCCCTATCTCTCTGCTGTGAAGACTCATTTCATCCTGTCATGGCTAGCCCTAGAGGTCGTAACAGTTGAGTTTTGCCTCATTCAGTGTGTCTGGTGCTCTGCTGTGGGAACATAGCAAAGGTGTGTGCTACTGGCAGCCTTTTATGGGTACTTTGCCTTCTTGTGCCCCTGCTGGCCACATGCATGACATAAAAACAGAGGTCTGTCTTTATCCTGTCTCTCTGAGGTTTGTTGCCATTTGCTACTGTTGTTAACCTTAACTTGTGGCATATGTGTTAAAGGGTCCTATTATGCTTTTTTATACTTTTTTTTTAATTTTCAACTTCCTTTAGTGTGTAATGTTTGTGCATGAAAAACCTGCAAAGATACAAAGCACATGGTCCACTCCAAACAGAGTTGTTCTCTATATCAGCGGTGTATTCGAGAAAACAGTAAACTTACCATCACATACACCCTGACCTCTCGGTTTATTCAAGGTACGCCGGTTCCAAAACCACACCTGGGTATAAGTTCATTGAACCCGGAGTATTCTCACAGTGAACACACAAGACATTCTCAACATAAATACAAGGAGTCACCATGGAAACGGATGCTAAGAAGTGTGCCATACTTCTTTTTTTTCTTCTTCTTTTGTTTAATGGAGAGTTACATTCTTAGGGCATATTGCCACCTAACTGGTGGTTATGAAATAAGTTTTAATCTCATCTCTTAATGTTTAATTTTTAAACAGTGTTCATAATTTTGAACAATAATTATATTGTTTGTTTGACAACTCATGCCTCGATTGCATTCCTGAGTTTTCTTCCAGGAATGTACACATCACAATATTCCTCATTTAAATAAATCCCGCCCAATATATATGCAAAAAAAAAAAAAAGAGGGGGCGAGGCCTGGTTGAGGCATGTTAGTAGTGTGTTGTCGCCATGCCCAAGAGATCTAATATACTGATACACACATGCAGCTGTTTACGTTCGCACACATAACTGACAGTTTATGTGAACTTTGAGTGTTTTTGCTATAACCTTCTAAATTTCGAACATTTCATTTTTGAGTAAAATTTTAGAAAAAGTTGTATTTCAACAGCAATTTTTAGATTAATATAATGTTCGGGAGAAATATCAGTCTGGTTTCAGATAAGGTCATAATATGCAAACAGCACTATTAAAAGTAGTAAATGATCTGAGATTAAATACTGATAAAGGTAATGCATCAGTCTTAATACTCTTGGATCTAAGTGCAGCATTTGACAAGGTTGATCATTGTATTCTGTTAAACAGACTGGAAAAGCTTGTAGGTCTCTCAGAAAAAAAAAAAAAAAAAAAAAAAGGTGGTGTTTTAAATTGGTTCAAAACATATATTACAGAAAGGAACTTTTAAGTTAATATAGGTGATTGTATCTCAAAGACATATGAAATATCACATGGTGTTCCACAAGGATCAGTTCTTGGGGCAGAACATGAGCGGGAGAGGATAGAAGCTGGGCTGTGTTAATAAAACCTTTTTTATCTTTGGATGATGCTAAGAAACTAATTCATGCTTTTATCTTCTCTCATCTTGATTATTGTAATGTTATGTATACTGGCTTGCCTAAGGGTTCTATAATGAATTACAACTGATACAAAATAGAGCAGCCAGAGTACTAATGAAACAAAAAAGGAGAGAGCATATTACACCAGTTTTAATGGAGTTGCATTGGTTACCAGTCCATCAAAGAATTGATTTTAAGGTTATTTTATTGGTTTAAAAAACACTGCACAATCTGGCACAGTCTTCTAGCACATTATACAGTAAATCATAAATGATCTGGTGGTACTTCTTTTAGCTATTATGCTCCAAAAATGTGGAATTGTCTACCAACTGAAGTAAAAGAGGCTACCAGCATTCATATTTTTAAAAAGTGGTTCAAGACATATCTTTTTAAAGTTGCTTATCAGTATAACAATATGGTGTGAAGTTGTGTGTAAGTCAGTTTTTATGTTTTAATTTATCTTCTTTTATCGCTGCTTTATTATTTTATATTGATATTGAGGTCAAACTATATGCTTTATTTTACATTTTGAACCTTTTATAGTTGTTTGATTTTATGCTTGTGAAGCACTTTGAGTTGCATTATATGTATGAAAAGTGCTATATAAATAAATAAATTATTGTTATTTTATTTTAAACTGCACAAGGGCTTTTTAGACGTGTACAAAGAATAAACCTTCCATGATGCTGAAGAACTGCAAAGTTCTTCAGCATTATGTGTCTTGTGTCTCTTTAAATGCCCTGCTTCTTTAAAAGCAGGGCATTTAAAGAGACACAAGAAAACAGCATGTTTTTGCTTCCAGCCAAGAAGTGGCTTTTACAGCATGAAATAATAAATGATCTGTGTATTTTGAACTGATAGACACTCTGAGACACCTGAGACCACCTTGTAATATTACACACACACAGGTTTGTTTTATGGTTTATGGGGACTCTCCATTGGCGTAATTGTTTGTATACTGTACAAACCGTATTTTCTATTGCCCTACACCACCCTACCCCTAAACCTACCCTTACGGGAACTGAGCGGAAGGAACTTCTGCATTTTTAGATTTTCAAAAAATTCATTCTGAATTATTTATAAGCCTTTGAATTACGGGGACACTGTACATGTCCTCCTAAATCACTTTCTCGTTGTAATCCTATGTCATACCCCTGTTATTATACAAATGTGTGTCCTCATAAACCACATAAACATGCACACACACACATAAACAATGATAATTTCCATAGATTGCCAAGCCCTAAAACACACAAAACAAGCACTCTATATTAATAAAAGAACGCAAATTTGACAGACCTTCATATTTAATGATATGTAATTACATGAAAGTATTTGCGGTGTGGCCTGAGTTTCGTTGCGTTCACTCAGTTTTGATCAACATGCGGTGTTTTGAGCGCTTCGAAACTTGCTCTGACGACATTTCCTGTCTAACCCGGAAGCGCTTCAAACTAAACAGAAGCCTCCAGTTAGCTTATCCTGATTTAGCATTATCGCTTTATTTTGTTAATCAAATAAAATAATAAAATATCAAGTTATATTTGAATTTGGTCAGAGCCAGAGCGCAAAGATAACGTTACTCATTCTAAAGGTAAACATACATCGCTTGAATGATCGGTTTTAATGTAAATATGTTGTGGTTGTATCACGGTTGACACAGTAATTGGCGCTGTTAGAGCAGATAAAGCAATTAAATTATAATAATGTACATCTAATATAGAATTACGCGATATATTGGAATGTAGTAACTTACTGCAGTAGTTTTAAGGCTGTAGCGCCTGCACTGCACATGTAACGTTATTAGTAGTGTTTGTTTGTTATTGCTTCGATCTGTTCATGCTCTCCTCTGTGTGCTTCCAGTATTCATGATTCATCGGCTTTCTGAGTGTTGAACAGCTGATCAGGAGATCATGGAGAAAGGTAAGACAGCATGAACAGCAGCGATTTAACATAACAACATTAGTTTTTATTTCAAAAAGAGTTTTGGTTGTAGTGTTCACACAAAAGGGGATATTTTCTGTGACCTACGCTATGGGTGAATGGACAGGGTGTTTAGAATAAATAATAGTTATGGTGTGTTCTGATGGATGACATGATGTGTTGCAGATGTGAAGGCCGTGGCTGCAGAAGCGTCGGTCGGGCCTATGGCTTCACAGAGCCGATCAGAGGACGAGGAGTCCACTGCTGTGAAGAGGACAGCCGCTCAGGCCTTCAGTGGAGCCGGGATGATTCCCAAGCGCAGAAGCTCCTCCAGGTGAAGAGTAGCCCTCGGTTACCATAGCAGTCATCTGGTTCACTGTGGTACTTTACATTTGTCTAAAAAGTGTCAAATCGTTATATTTTAGATCAATAAAGAGAAAGAAGTTTGATGATGAACTGGTTGAGAGTAGCCTTGCGAAATCTACCAGTCGGGTCAAAGGTCAGCCAGTCATTGAACCAATCAGATGCCCCGGCAGTGACCTCGCATCCAGTGACAAGAAGAAGGTAATGAAGGTTATTGGATTTTATTTCACAAATCTTTGGAATATTTGATTGTGGTGAATCTTACCTATTATTTTCTGGTCCAGCAGAAATATCAAAATAATATGAACCATTATTAATATTGACGTCCCAATATAGAATAAAATGAGCAACAAATCAAGCATATTAGAATGATTTCTGACAGACTGTGTGAAAATTCACCTTTGCCATTACAAGAATAGACTATTTTAAAATATATCCCAATAAGCAGTTTCTAAGTTGAAATTAATATTTCAAATACTACTACGCTGCAGTTTTTTTATCAAATAAATGCAAACTTGGTGAGCATTAGAGACTTTCAAAAATATTGGGGGAATAAAAACAAATTTTAAGCAACAAGAATGTCGTGGAAAAGTTCATTTATTTCAGTAATTCAACTCAAATTGTGAAACTCGTGTATTAAATAAATTCAATGCACACAGACTTTAGTAGTTTAAGTCTTTGGTTATTTTATTTTAATTGTGATGATTTTGGCTGACATTTATCAAAAACCCACCAATTCATTATTTCAACAAATTAGAATATGGTGACGTGCTAATCAACTCAAAACACCTGCAAATTTTCCTGAGCCTTCAAAATGGTCTCTAAGTTTGGTTCACTAGGCTACACAATCATGGGGAAGACTGCTGATCTGACAGTTGTCCAGAAGACAATCATTGACACCCTTCACAAGGAGGGTAAGCCACAAACATTCATTGCCAAAGAAGCTGGCTGTTCACAGAGTGCTGTATCCAAGCATGTTAACAGAAAGTTGAGTGGAAGGAAAAAGTGTGGAAGAAAAAGATCCAACCGAGAAAACCGCAGCCTTATGAAGATTGTCAAACAAAATCGATTCAAGAATTTGAGTGAAAAATTCACAAGGAATGGACTGAGGCTCGGGTCAAGCCATCAAGAGCCACCACACACAGACGTGTCCAGGAATTTGGCAGTTGTCATATTCCTCTTGTTAAGCAACTCCTGAACCACAGACAACGTCAGAGCTACCTGGGCTAAGGAGAAGAAGAACTGGACTGTTGCCCAGTGGTCCAAAGTCCTCTTTTCAGATGAGAGCAAGTTTTGTATTTCATTTGGAAACCAAGGTCCTAGAGTCTGGAGGAAGGGTGGATAAGCTCATAGCCCAAGTTGCTTTAAGTCCAGTGTTAAGTTTCCACAGTCTGTTGACTGATTTTGGGGTCCAATGTCATCTTCTGCATTGGTCCAGTGTGTTTTTTTGAAACCAACATCACTGCACCCGTTTACCAAGATATTTTGGAGCACTTTATGCTTCCATCTGCTGACAAACTTTATGGAGATGGTGATTTCCTTTTCCAGCAGGACTTTAACACCTGCCCACACTGCCAAAAGCTACAAAAGTTGGTTAAATGGCCATGGTGTGTTGGTGTGCTTGACTGGCTAGCAAACCCACCAGACCTGAACCCCATAGAGAATCTATGGGGTATTGTCAAGAGGAAAATGAGAAACAATAGACCAAAAAATGCAGATGAGCTGAAGGCCGCTATCAAAGAAACCTGGGCTTCCGTATGGTATTCACCTCAGCAGTGCCACAAACTGATTCCCTCCATGCCACGCCGAATTGAGGCAGTAATTAAAGCAAAAGGAGCCGCTACCAAGTATTGAGTACATGTACATGTAAATGAAGATACTTTCCAGAAGGCCAAAAATTCAATAAAAATGTTTTTTTTTATTGGTCTTATGTATTCTAATTTGTTGAGATAGTGAATTGGTGGGTTTGTTAAATGTGACCCAAAATCACAATTTAAAGAACCAAAGACTTGAACTACTTCTGTGTGCATTGAATTTATTTAATACACAAGTTTTTCCCAATTTGAGTTGAATTACTAAAAATAAATGAACTTTTCCACGACATTCTAATTTATTGAGATGCACCTGTAATAGATTCATTTTAGCTCATATGTATTTCTTATTGTTTTTTAATGTTGTATTTACTTTTTAATTTCTTTTCTTTATTTACGTACATTTACGTACGTATCATTACATGTTTACATATCAGGATGGTGTTTTTCTGTTCGTAGGGAATCATGTAGTGTCTGTCACATTTTTGCAGTGTTTTCATTGAATTAGCTTTTTAATATATGTATTATTTTATATGTAGTAAACATGCATAGTGCTAGTAGATTTATTTTACTGATATGTAACATCTGTATTTGATCTGCCACTCCATATTTTCTCTCTGAACCATAGGGTTTAAAGTCTGCCAGCTCTTTTACGCCTCCTCTTACCATGGTGATCGCTCCTTCATCAATGACCAAACGAATGAAGAAGAACAAGCAGCCGTTACAGATCACCAAAGACCTGGGCCGCTGGAAACCCACTGATGACCTGCTGCTCATCAATGCTGTGTTACAGGTCAGCTGTCCGATTTGGCTGAATTGTTTAGAGATGAATTGAACTGGAGTACATATACTTTCTGTTCAGACCACAGATCTCACGTCAGTTCATCTGGGGGTGAAATTCAGCTGTCGCTTCACACTGCGAGAGATTCAGGAACGCTGGTACGCTCTGCTGTATGACCCAGACATATCAAGTGAGTTCTGACCAAATCAATCTTCCCATTTATTTATTGTCCCTGTTTGAAACTTGAAAGTGAAAGGAAAAAGAACTTCTTCACCTTTCAATAATGTAGGCCATGTTTCATGATATAGGATCTAAGTTATACCTCTTACCCTACCATACCTGTTCTCTAGCTATTCATTCATTCATTCATTCAGCTCATGGCGATAGATCACCAGGGACAATTTTTCAGCTGATATTTGGCTTTTTTATTTTTATTTTTCATTATTGTCTCCACCTATGATGCGTTTGTTTTTTCAGTTATGTTTGGAAGCGAGAACTATTTCTTTTGCAGTGCGAGAAGCCCCAGGCACATCTGCATTTCAGCCTCCCATTCCCTATCTGACTTCTTAATTAGTTTACCTCCGCTTTAACCATTTCAGTCGATTATAAGATAAGCACTTAAATAATTGATCATGTTCCTTTTCATGTTATGCTCCTACAGTCTGCCAATAGCAATTATGTCTTTTAAACAAATTTATAATATCTATAAAAGTTTGAGTCCATGTAGGGCTGTCAAAATACTGAAAAACTAATAAATTTGTACTGAAATAGATCACAATCATATCAAATTATATTTGAATTTAAAATGCATAATTTCAGTTAGGGGGGAAAAGAGCTTTTGGCTTTTCTTCTGAGGCCACAAGAGGGCGCATAGAGCAAATTATTATGCACGTTTCTTCAAAGCGTATTAAAATAACACGACTATCTTTGAAAAAAGGTTTAAAATAATTTTTATAAACCTTATATAATTAAAGTTGCTTAATTAGAAACAAAACCGCATCATGCATGTATGTATAGTTTAATACAATGACCCTGTTCCTGGAGGCACCCCAACACTGCACATTTTGCATGTCTCCTTTCTAGGGTTGGGAACCACTGGTTTAATACAAAGGACCGAAAACCAATCACAAAGAGTACTTTCTTCATGTAAAAACATGAGATACAGTGGGATGGAGAAAAACCGCCATAACGTTTTGAGGCATGTTTTTAAAAAATTAAACTTACATTAATTTTCCATAGCTTTCTAAACATGCCGCTCTCTCGTGCGAGACGCGAGTGCAACGGTGATAGTCCCTCTAGAAAATGTGATAAATATGCGTTCTGTGTGAACGGCTTGGTTTCAGTTTTGACGTAAACAACATCATCTCCGCATTGATGTTCTTTTTTCCCACAATATTTTGAATGAACAACGTAGCAGCGCCGCATCTAGTGGTTTCAACTGGATAGACTAACAAAAACATTAAAATGTAATCCACTGATAGGCTGCGGACGCACACCTACAATTCGAATGCAACGGTTTTACATTCGATAAATATTCGAAATTCTATTTTTTTTTTTGACAGCCCTAATTCCATGAACCTCAAACTCTTAGCTACAGTTTTTTCCTTATTCATATGTTTTCTGGGAGAAAAAAAAGTATTATAATAAGATTACAACAGAACCAAGGAGAAGTTGATATCTGAAATATAAGTCTGTGTGTGTGTGTTTTAACAGCTTTCTGCTTTTAAAGTGATTAATATTTAAGTGAAAACAGTCCTTTTTACTATTACCTTAACATAGGATCTGAATGTATGTTTTTCTGAGGGTTTTGTCTGTTCCTCAGGTTGGCGTGGCAGGCCATGAGACAGCTGCATCCAGAGGCCATCGCTGCTATTCAGAGTAAAGCTCTCTTTAGTCAGACAGAGGAAGCCCTGCTCGCTAAGATCACCTCAGTGAGACATCAGCATTTTGATGACATGTTACAATGAATGCTTTCTAGGTTTTATTGTTGCTGTTGTTGTTTTAAATGTAATCTCTTTAAATGTAATCGCTGTACTGTTCATCTTTGCTTCATGTTTGTGAGTAGAGCAGTCAGCCTAAGCTGGAGGTTTTTCAAGATTTGCTGAACAAGCACCCAAATGTCTTTTACCCATCACGCACTGCTAAGAATCTGATGGTCCACTGGCAGCTGCTCAAGCAGTACTATCTGCTGGAGGATCAGAGCGGTGAGATACGTCATACGTCTCTACAGTCCGATGCTCCTGCATGTGTTGATCGCCGTCATTTTCATCTGATGTGTTTCTAGTTCAACCTCTGCCTAAAGGAGAGCAAGTGCTGAACTTCTCTGATGCGGAGCAGGTTGTTGATGATGCCAAACTCAAGTAAGGAAACCGTTTTTCATCTTACCCAACACTATGAGTAAATTGACAAATAATACTGCACAATAACACTTAGTCCTGCAGTGTGACTAAAAAACAACAACCGAGAAATATCACACACACACACTCACCCTTCCTTCTCGAACACACACCAGAAAAAATCCAAATTATACACCTAATACAAAACCACTCATGATCCTAGGCACGTAAAACACACCTAAAAACATTGAAAATGAGGTGAATGTAAGTGAAAACTGAAGGGTAAATTCTGTTAAGTTTATCTTTTGTACTAAAATGTAACCTATGTATCACTTCAAACGACAAGTGAACTTTTAAAAGTGAATTCAAGTTAAATATTTTTAGTCATGCTGCAGCACACTGTTCGAAATGCCACTCATTATGTGTACATGCAGACTAAAAAACTGTTTATTGTGAGAAAGCTTGTTTTCATGCATACATGCGTATTAGCGGTGTATTCTTAACTTGTGTACTTGTGGCATCGTCAGTAAGCAGTACACAATTTTAGTGCGCTCCGCTTTGCTTTGGGTGGTTATTTGCCTCCACATTGTGCATTAAAGGGGTCATAGGATGCTACATGCACTTTTACAAGTAGTTTGAACTGAAATGTGTGTTGACAGTGTGTGTACACAACCACCCTATAATGATAAAAATCTACCCGGTGTTTTTTTTTTTTTAATCTACTAAAATGTTTACCCCTTTCTCAAATCAAAACGATCTCAGATGCCTGTCTGTGTGACAAAAACAGGCCCTTCCCATGATAGTTTGATTGACAGTAGCATTTCATCACAGACTGGACTGGTGTCTTACCTCAGACCCACCCTGAGTGAGCTGTCATCAGTCCACCATTGTTTCACCTCTGGAGCAGATGTAGACAAGAATGTCTCCTAAGCGATTGAGGTGTTTTGTTGTTGGATGTAATAATGAACATAGCAGTCGTTGTTTACTCCTGACATCTGAGCCGCTGAACTCTCAGTGGATTACATTTGTTTCTGAAGGTAATGCACCTCCCGATCTACATAAATGCGTTTATGTTCGTGCAAATCATTCATGACCCAGCTTCATCTACAGCAGAAGTGAGTATAAGGGTTTTTTTTATGAATCTTTGCAAATCGCCTTTTCTAATAATGTGCTAATTAGCAAGTTTGCGGCTAAAGTAAACAGTCCCTCAGAAAGCGGCTCGAAAGAGAGGGGCGGGGTCAGCAGAGCTCAGTAACATTTAAAGGAAAATGCTACAAAACGGCTTGCTCTGAAAAGAGATGTTTTTGACAGGGTAAAAAAAGGTATTTTTTACACTACCATTGAGAAATTAACCAAACTATGTTACAGACTTTTCATTAATACCCCAAAGAATCATATCAACTTGTGGAAAATGGCATCGATGACCCTGTAAAATCCTTGAATGCACACCGAGCACACACACACACACACACACACACATATATATAGAGAGAGAGAGAGAGAGCGAGAGAGATCGATAATACACACATTACTGTATCTATATGTGTGGGGTATTTATACATAATAAATATACACCACACACACACATATATATATATTATATATAGATATAATAATAATATTCTATATAAACAATTTTATTAATTAATGAAATAATAATAATTTAAATTAATGTCTAATTAATTTTTAAAAAAAAATTGTGATTTTTTTTTTTGTGGCTTTTTGATTATTGCAGAAAGTAAGCTCTGTGACCAACAAAAACAAGCTACATTCGAACTACCGTACACCATGGTCATATGACTTCAACATCACCACTGTTTTCTCTGAAAGCTTGATTTAGAATAAAGCACTATTATGAACACAACAAGGCTGTAAATTGGACCAGTGATCAATGAGTTTTCCTTCTCGCCCAGATGACATTTAAAGTCCCCGATACTTCTGTAGTCCCATTTAGCCACTTGTTAGCAACCACATTTTTCAAGACAAATAAAAGGTTAAAAAAAATTAGTGTGGGGTATTACGGATGTATTTCATGTTGTAATATAAAACGTGAAAATATAGTGAGCTTGTGTTAACCACAGGCCTTATTTTGGGCATTTGAACAAAAACTCATTAAAAAAAACGATGGAATCAGAAGTGCTAAAATATTGTTTTCAGGTTCCGGCCTACAAGAATACGTCATCCCTGCAGCACTCTATTTTCGTTCTTAATGTGTTGACTCATTGCAGCCTTTTGTGGAAAATAATTATGAATGACTCGGATGACTTTCTGGTTCTGATCATTTATCATTTTCATCAGGGACAGCAGGGATGAAGTCTTAGAGCACGGTGAGTTATTTCATACAGCCTCTGGTTGTTTTGTTTTTGTTGTGCTTAGATATAATAATTTCAGTACTCTTTCCTGTGTCTATGAAATGTTACTGTATTTCTTGTAGAGCTGATGATTGCAGATAGACATCAGAAGCGTGAGATCAGACAGCTGGAGCAGGAGCTTCCTCGCTGGCAGGTGTTAGTGGACAGTATCACAGGTCAAATTTATTTCTCTTCATCTTTTTGTATAGTTATCAGAAGAGTGTGATTGCTGAATGTGATTATGTGATATGATTATTACAGGCATGAATTCACCAGACTTTGATAATCAGACTCTGGCAGCTTTACGTGGACGAATGGTCCGATATCTGATGAGATCTAGAGAGGTCAGTGACCATTTAATGTCATGCATGCACAGGAATATCACTCACTTTGGTATCTGTGAAATAAACACATTATGTACTTGAAGGTTATTGGAATAACTTTGTGTATATGAATGACAGCCTCTCAGCCATTGTGGTGAGAGAGTGAACAAAATATTGGTTGCACTTCATAATAATAGTAACAGAAGGCAACTGCATGGACTAAACATGGGTTAAGGTTCTGGTTTAGTATATAGTTATTACTAGGGGTGCAACCTTTCTCTGTAAAAGACCGAACCATACTGTTCGCTAGGGTTGTGACGGTGAGGAAATTTTCCCACGAGTTAATCGACTGTGACAACACCGGTAATACCGGTATAACCGCGGGGGCGGGGCGTTCCCTCTTTTACTCGCTTTCCTTCGCTTTTAAATAGCTTGCAAAGCGGCGTGCCGGGTGTGCAGGGATTTCACGTGCAGAGCGGCAATTCGGTGTAAAGCAATTGTTCGTTTTTAGTTTGTTTAAATTTTCCCTCTTTTCCACGCTCTCCTTCGCTTTAAATAGCTTAAAAGCGCCGTCCACATTTTACTTTCACGTATGAATGGCGGCAAGGTGGGCATCAGTGCTTGATCAACACAAATCGTATCAACCACTTGTAGCGCGATATAAAACAGACCGTGGATTAACAAAACATAAAAATACACATGCATAGGGCGGCGTTGGCCGAATAAAAAAACAAATACTACAGGTTTAAAGAGGTATACACAACTGAATAGGCTAAGTAAACATTTATCATATATACAATAATACTAACGTAAACATTTTTAGCAAAAACGATAAGAAAGTTTGGCGGCACGGCATAGAAACGAACTAAATGACACAAGTTTAACAATAAAGAAAAAATCAGCAAACAATGGGAAACCAATTAATCAGAACTGAATGGTTTAAAAACCGTCCAAAAGCCCTGACGATACGCAAAATTCAATAGGCTTTTCAAAATCCAAAATATTGCTAAACAGGCGCTTTTGCATTTCGTTTCTAAACTAATTCCTCCGCCATCGTCTTGTCTGTCTCACCACTCTTCTTGTCAGTCATCTCGACTCACTGGAGAAATGAAATCTGATCTGTGATGCGACTGTCCTTCGGCACGCTGCATTGAGCAGCCGCGTTCAGTTTTTAATTGTAGTGTCTGTTCTTTTACTGAACTAAATTTATTTTTATTACTATAAAAAAAATCTAAAAGACGGTGGGGTTTGGTGCCGCGGTGGGCAAGTGACGTAACCGGTGTTGCGGCTTAACACCGGTATCACCGTCTATCGCGGCAAGCCTACTGTTCCCCACCCTCGGTTCGATACGCATTTGTACCACGATTAATCTCAGTTCTAACAAAGGATATGGATGATATGTTTTGTCGAAAAAACTAAGCTTCAAATACACATTTGGAGGAACAACTTTGGCTATTGCACAGCACAGGCTTTTCACAGTTACTTGCTTTGATATTTAGGTATATTTAGGTATGCAATTTGAGGTACATATGTTTCTAAAGGAATAGTTCACCCACAGATGACCGATAACAAACTCTTTTGAACTGTTTCAGATCACACTGGGACGTGCTACTAAAGACAAGCAGATAGATGTAGATCTGTCTTTGGAGGGACCTGCATGGAAGATCTCCAGAAAGCAAGGTTGGGAGGTTGAACAGCATTATTCCTGATGCACACTGTGCTGTGTGATCAGTGACATAGTGACTTATCTTCAGCTTCCATTAAACAGTGCACTTTCTTCAAGGGTCCAAGTGCCACTGGCTATCGATTACAGCATCCCATTTAGGTTTACGGCGGTTGTGTCACAGATTTCTATTTACAATGAGTTTTTTTTTGCAGCAGCAGCAGCATTGAGCCTTGTAACTGGTGAAACATGTCCATTAAGCATGTGAATCAGAAATGCTTAAACGAGTTCAGAGTCCATTCAAATGAAGCATGGCTCTTCAGCAGTACTTCCTGTTTGCAATTTTGAAGTCTGCTTATTGGATAGGGTAGATGGTGTATTAAGTGACCCAGCATTCATGTATGGAAAGATTACGGACCTTCTGGCTAAATCAAATGGTGCAAGCACTTCAAGTACAAGCTAACTACTTGTTACTAGGCCATTAGCAGCTAAGATGCACGACTGATGCAACACTGCCCAGCTGTATAGATTTCATTATAAACTTTTGATGCCTTTGAATTATCACCAGGACTTTTGAGCAGCATTGTGTAAACTGGATGGAATTTGAAATGAATGAAATAAGGTTTGTTTTTAAACTCCAGGGATCATTAAACTGAAAAATAATGGAGATTTCTTCATCGCTAATGAAGGCCGAAGACCCATTTACATTGATGGACGACCAGTTTTATCTGGAAACAAGTGGAAACTCAACAACAATTCTGTGATGGAGGTATGGACACGCTTGCATTTGAGTCACAAAATCTTTGAAAAAATCACAGCTGTCAAAAAATAATGATTTACCTCATTTACACTGCATATTTTTATATGGTATATAGATAAATGACTTTTGTATGTCTAAACCTTATCAGTATATAACATTTACAAAATTTACAACCATTTTATAAAAATGTTTTTTTTTTAAAGATCATTTATTGCATGACAAATACATAAAACAAAGTGTTCTTCCAAAAAATTCTATAAATTGAATTGGCATAGAACTAGTTCACACACTAGTTCTATGCAAGACCGCTCACATTTTGCCTGATAATAATAATTATTATTATAACATTGACATTTCATAACTGGGGGTACAATATGTATTTGTTTTTATGTTATGCACAGCTCGAATATATTTTGTCCGCTATAAATATTTCATCAGCTCTTTGTGTGTAATCTCTATATTTTTTTTTTATCTGTCATGACTGAGAAATCATGGAAATTCATTTGTCAAAGGGGTAGGGATACTGGTATTTATTTATTGCCCCTGATTCATTTTTGTATACAGTTCCAGTATATTTATTGTATTAACTCCTAAATATCAGAGAATGGTTCATATCACACTCTCCTCTATGTACAGACAGTGTATCAGCTGGTATTATGATCAATCACCAAAAAAAGGGATTCACTTAAATTTTTTATGGTGGAGGCCAGTAGTATAATTTTTATACTATACCCTGTAAAAATGGCTTTCTAGCTCTTGGTTTCGGTTAGACCACAGATGTCAAATTTGTGGCCTGCGGGCCCAAACCGACCCGCCACCTCATTTCGTGTTGCCTGTGAGTTAATTTCTGAAATCTATAAATGAAACGTCTCCGTTAATGCTTTCCTTGTGAATATGAACCCGTTTGATGCATATGATCACACCGGTGTGTTTAGAATGTTCAGTTCATGATGTGATCTAATGCTAAGATGGAACTGACCAGTCAGTCCACAAGCTGTCATTATGGCTGACTGGCTTCAATAGAAGATGTTTTTAGACTAACGGGAAAGTTTTGAGTTCTGAAACTTGCAGGATATTTTTATAGTACAGTGACCTCTTACATGTCAAAAGATCAAGAGATTTTTTTTTCTCAGTTCATGACCCCTTTAAAATAACACAGCTGGTATTGTTTCATTTTTATAAAATGTAAGCTGTTTTGTGGACCAGCAGTGTGTCATTACATACTGTTTTTACAATAATCAATAAAATGTACTGTTACTTAAAATGTCAAGATGTTGTACCGTACCATTTATCCTAATAATGTTATTGCATATAACATGCTCAACAGTTGTATACAGAGTTAAGGAATGAAAAGCTGGTCAATAAAGCACATCTGTGTTTGTTTTGTCCAGATTGCAGGTCTTCGCTTTGTGTTCCTGATCAACCAGGAGTTGATTTCTCTCATTAAAGCCGAAGCTGCCAAGATGAACCAGGCATGATGTTGACTCACCTGTTCACGAGCTGTCAAACACCATTCAGTCTGACACTGACGCAGCAAGACGGGAGCTGTACTGTCCTATCTTTATCTCTGAGCAGAGTCATACACAGAAGATGTTTCAGCACGAGATTATAGAGGCGCTCATAGCAACAGCTGAGCTGGGATCTGGAGCTCAGATTTAAGGAAAATCATTTGGAAATGAATTGGACATTTTACATGCCTTTTATTTAAGGCACATTTGGACAGAAAGAACTGACGTTTTGAGAGGTGGTGTGTGTGTGTGTGTAGATTGCTTTCTTTTCTCCTTCCTTTTTTTTTGTGTAAGAGAAACTGTTTAGTTGACTTGTATAGTTTTTGTTTGTTTATACTTCAAACCCAGACCTTGTATTGTCTAAGCAAAGACAGTATGCTAATGTTCTGCCATGACAGAAATAGTGTAAATATATTCATAAAGACTGATTAAAACAGAAAAGTGTTTTAAAGTCATTAGAAAAGTATAGTAATGTGAAGGGAAGATTTTAGAGTCAGAGTGGCAAACTTTGGCCCTTGACATGAACTATTGTTGCAAATCCAGAGTGGATACAAGTAAACGGCAATACCTAAAAATATATTTCAAGTAAAGATTCAGATCGAATTATAATGTACAATTAGTAACTATACTACAGGTCAAAATGTTAGAATATTAAAGTTTTTATACGTGGCACAACCGCGAAGCGGTGCTGTTATAAATTCACTGTAAACCATAGCTGCACGGGGCTTATTGCTTTTATAAAAACGGTTTGTTCCAATATACGTAGTAAGGTTTCACAGAATAAAACGGAGCAAATAAAGTGTAAATATATTAATAAAAACATTATTCTTCCACACCATGACAATGTAAGTGCATTTCAATAAATTAGAATGTCGTGGAAAAAGTTCATTTATTTCAGTAATAGTCAACAGTCCAGTTCTTCTTCTCCTTAAACCAGGTAAGACGCCTCTGACGTTGTCAGTGGTTCAGGAGTGCCTTAACAAGAGGAATACGACAACTGTAGCCAAATTCCTACACACGTCTGTGTGTGGTGGCTCTTGAGGCCTTGACCCCAGCCTCAGTCCATTCAAGTTGAAATCCTGAAGTTCACTCCTCACATTCTTGAATTGATGTGCTTTGACAATCCTCATAATCTGCTGTTCTCTCATTTGGTTGGTGCGCGTTTTCTTCCACACTTTTTCCTCACTCAACTTTCTGTTAACAGCTTGGATCGCACGCCTCTGTGACATAGCCAGCTTCTTTGGCAATGATGTTTGTGTCTTATTACCCTCCTGTGCATGGTGTCAATGATTGTATTTTGGACAACTGTCAGATCAGCAGTCTTCTTCATGATTGTGTAGCCTAGTGAACCAAGCTGAGAGACTATTTTGAAGGCTCAGGAAAGCTTTGCAGGTGTTTTGAGTTGATTAGCTGATTGGCATGTCACCATAATTCTAATTTGTTGAGATAGTGAATTGGTGGGGTTTTTTTAAATTTCATCAAAATCATCACAATTAAAAGAACCAAAAACTTAAACTACTCCTTCAGTCTGTGTGCATTGATTTATTTAATACACGAGTTTTCACAATTTGAGTTGAATTACTGAAAAAAAAAAAAAACTTTTCCACGACATTCTAATTTAATGAGATGCACCTGTAGTTCCTCAGAATCGGTTGTGGTTGCAACAAAGTGGTTGCAAAGCAACACACAAAGTAAACAAAGGTGTGTGTTTGTAGAGTATTTTACAACAGCTTTGAACGCGGCTCAATTAATCAGAATCAAGGACCGGAACTATCATTTACGTTTTATAAAATTCAGTAAAACAGTAAAATTATGAAATATTCTTACAATTTAAAAGACTGGAGTATGACTAATGAAAATTCAGCTAAGCCACCGGATTAAATTAACTTTGAAAATATATTCGAATAGAAACAAAATTTTTGTTTTTACTGAATTTTATTTATCAAATATTTGCGGACTTTGGTGAGAAAAACAGAAAAAATTTACAGAATTTTTTTTTTTTTTAAATCCTTACTTTTGACCTGCAGTATATGTTTTTTTCTCCCTCTCACTGCACACAAAGTCAATTTCACAATGGTATTACAAGATAAGGTATTACAAGGCATAACCAGTGAACTAGAAGAGAAAATCGTGGTGCTTGATCATTCCAAGATGGAATGTTCCAGAAAATGTCAAATGTGTGATACTAAAATGAGCTAAATTGTAATTTTCTGAAGGAAATAGCCATGTTTGCTGCAAATTAGTCTGTTTGTTAGTTTTAGGTCATATGATTTACAAAAGCAGAAGTCAGTCCAACAAAGGACACCCAACTGACATCAGCAGTTGAAGCTGACTGACCACTTTGACATCAACAGTCAGATAAGACTTGATTGATTCAAATATTGGGAGAAAGGTTACTGAATGTATGTGTATTATATAAATATAATCTGAAAATCTGGGCCCGTATTCACAAAACATTTGATCTTACCACTAAGTGTTCTCCTAAATAGCAGTAAAAGTTTTTAGCTAAGAGTTTTCTCTTAAAAACCTATTCACAAAGCTGCTGAGACAAACTTTTACTAAGGAATAGACAGAAGTCTTAAACTAAGAGTAAGGGCGGGGTTGACTTCGTTGCTATGGATGATGTCAGCATACTTACTAACTATGCACACAGTGATTGGCTGATAGTCTCTGTCAGAGATTTTTTCATAGAAATATTGTAGAGCTCAATATTATGTTGCCATATTCAAACAAAGGTTTTAAAATAAAAATGTCAATTGCCATATTCAAATAAAGGTTTAAAAATGCAGGCTAATTGTCACTAATTAAACAAGTATATGTTTACCTTATTGTCAGCCTCTTATATGTATGCTTCTCATAAACAATTAGTTAATATGCATTAGGGATGCCCTCGACTTTTTCTGGTCGACTAGTAGTCGTTCATTTTAAGCATTAGTCGACTATTAGTCGTACTTTTATTAATAAACCATATAAATCATAATAATGAGCCTTTAATTGCCTACATAGCCTAATAAGCGCTCAAGCGCACGCAAAAAAGGCTTGCCACAGCGCACTGGCAAATATAATAATTATGAATGTGTTAGGGAAAAACAGCAAGTACACTGCATTAACGTTTTAATAATTTATTGTTATACTAGTGCTTTCTGTTTTCGGTTTAAGAGATGAAGTCGGCGACACTGACTCGTCGTCTCCGCAGTATGCGCCTGTATGTTTCATACGGATTACATAATCTGAGAATATTTGTTTACTATTTGAATTTTTTTCATTTAAAAATTTTCACTCTCTATAGATATATTTTTCATGTCTGTAATAAGGCAAGCGTACACAGAGTAAGTTTCGTGCTCAAGTTCACAGAGACCGAGACGGCAGAAAGCGCATCCTGTTTGCTTTCATTATTTAACAAAGTGCAACATTTCGTTGTTATTCTTAGTGCACACGTTAACCCTAGAGTCTTTTACCGATACAAGATGCATTAATCTTATCTGTATGACCAAAAATGATGAAGTATTTTAAGAGCTAATGATCGCAGCGGCGCCTCCATCTGTCATGCAGTAGACCAAGCGCTCGCGCTACTGTTCAGCTTCCACACTCCGCACAAACACGTGAACTTGTAACATTATATTGAGCTGCCATGTAAAGTTGCTACTACATACATATTTCAGATGATAAGCCATATTTGAGGTCGATGAATGTTAGGAGAGCATATGGATGTCCTGCCCGATGTACTATATTACCACAAAGACCAGCCGTTAATGATTTGTCAACGGACCGCGTGATTTCGCCACTTCATGTGGAATTGTTTTTTTCTGCGACTAATACAATTTTGGTAATAAGCATATAACCAACATTTAAAAATTATCAAGTATAATACTTATGACTATAGTAATGCAAACAAAAATAAACCAAACTGGACGCGAGAACAGCTATAAGGATATTAATCAAAAATTTGGAGTTGGGATAACCTCCAAACCAAAGCCGATAGCTTTTTAAAAGCTCATCGTCAAATGTTTCTAAAATGTTTATATTCCGAGGTAGTTTGCTGGCAACAGCCGTTTTAGGATAGTTCAGATTTGGTCTTAGTGACTAGGAGTCCTCTTCACTACTCCTAACGATTCACAGATTTAGGAGCTAATTTTAGCGCTAAAAGGCTTTGTGAAATACTCTTAGAACAAAAATGTAGGAGTCCTAAATTTAGGACTGACACGCCCATTATCTTTAAGATTTTCTCCTAAATCGGAGAGTTACGAGCTACTTTTAAGATAACAGCTCTTCTAGTGAGTTATCGGGAAATCGGCAGTAGGCGCATTTCCATTACCCTTCAAATTGCGCAAATTGAAATTGCGAATTGAAAATAGTCTAATGGAAACGCGTAAATTTCGCAAAAATGGCCATATATCGCAAAAAAGTTTTTACTCTCGCATGAGGTGGTTTTTCAGGCAATGCGAAAAAGGATTAATTCGCAAAACTGCAATGGAAACGTTTTTTTTCGTATTTACAGGTCACATGGAGTATGTAAAAAGTCATATGATCATTTTTCATTGTACTATAACCTCCAAGAAACACTTTATAAGTGGTCGCGCTCCAGTATAAGGGGCTTTCCCTACTATTAATACTTAGACCATTTACACTGCATACGGCTGCAGTGCAGTGTGGCTCTGATACGGTCACTGAAGCTGATTACGGCCACTCAATGCTTGTGTTTATGTTTTTATACAGTCTATGGTTTATTCCAGCCGCGCCACCCTTACCAAAAAGTAGTATACTTAAGTAAAGTTCAAGTATATTTTTAAGTATACTTTATGTAGTAAGTATACAAATATCAGTGTACGAGTAGTATACTTGTAAGT
Source organism: Sinocyclocheilus anophthalmus (assembly GCA_018155175.1). NCBI lineage: Eukaryota > Metazoa > Chordata > Actinopteri > Cypriniformes > Cyprinidae > Sinocyclocheilus > Sinocyclocheilus anophthalmus. Next base: position 39,805 of record JADLZN010002925.1, read on the forward strand.
GTACTATTTCAATTCCTTGGGACTAAATTGGCCCACTTTCTAGTATACTTTTAAGTATAACAGTAGTAAACTTTGAGTACACAGCTAGTTTACATCTATGTTTTTAGTTTGTACTGCAACTATACTAAAAGTGAACTTGATACTGATACTTTTTACTAATTAAATACTTGTAGTAGCATGTTTCAGTAAACTACTAGTTTAGTAGTTTTTATACTGCAAGTATACTCGTAAGTTTTATTTTAGTGAACTTTACATCATACTTTAAGTATTCTACTATGTCCCTATTTAGGTATTAATTTGTATTTATTTTGTTACATGAATATCTGAACATTCAAAAGAACAGGGTATCTGCTTGTAAACAAAAATATTTTATTCTAGCTTCATGCATTCTTTTTTTAAACACTTGAATGTGGATAAGTTTCATAAATAAAAAATAAAGAAATAAACAACATTTTGAACAAAAAGCTGAAAAAAAGACTATGAATTTGATTCAGAATGATAATCAAAACATAGATAAACTCGATCAGCACCCCAAAGCTTGACAGTCATTATTACCTCTTCATGCAACATTTTATATCATAATGTTACATAGTTTTGATGCTGTTTTAGATATGGCTGATTACGTGTTAGAATACCATGTGGACAGCCACTGTTGTTGTTTCGGTATCTTCTTCACTTGTGTTTTTTGGAAATTCTGTACAGAAGATGTGTACTAGCACCCTTACAGTATAACAATGAAAACACGGATTCTAGGAGCACAATTATAGCTCAAATATATTTAGACTTTTTCTAAGTATAAGTCTAGTATACTTAAATGTCATTTTAAGTATATTTCTGAGAAGTACATAAGCCCATTTCTGAGGACCCAGATAGCAAGAACTTTGGCCAAAGGGTGGCTGTAGCCGTCACATTTAGCCTAGGTATGGCATGGCTGAGCACTATGGGCCAAACTTTAACCGTATATGTTTTGCCATGGATTTAGAATTGGAGGGAATTTTCTTTTGGATGACAATTTTTTTTTAGGTATATGGCCCAGATGATAGCACACAACTGAGAGCCATATGTGGCTTGGCTATGGCACACCATGGAATATGTTAACTTATGGCTTAACATTTGGCTTTTATTTGGAAAAACACATAAACTGCTGGCAGGTCAGTGGCGGTCCACATCTCAGCCCATTCAACAATGCTATTGGTTGCTGTGTCTTCCCTTATTCCTATTGGTGGATTACTGAAACGTTGAAAATATATCCGTTATTTCCCGCTCTGCTTCCTCTTTCAATCGCCGTTAAAAAAGAAGAAGATGATGAAAAAGCTCCCTATTTACAACAACAGCCTTTGCTCAGACACATTCCTATGGTGGTAAGTGCAGTTTTGGTGTTTTAAATGTTTTCTAGCGGTGTAATGGTACACTTATTCGTACCGAAAATTGTACCGAACAAATACAGTGTCATTTTAACCACTGCATGTGCGGAACTTAATCCGTTTCAATTCATAGCCGTGAATAAATCTTTTATTACTATACATTACATTCTGTAATCGTAAGGTTTGTGTTTTGTTCTTTTCGATAAGAAACAAAGTCTCATCCTTAAAATTATGTATATTTTATCAGGAAATTAAATCCATAAATGCCGTTTTGACGCTCTTTGATGTGGCGACAGACCACTGCAAGCGGAGGCGCGGAGAGCGAGCCAGTCAGCACATTTCCTTTGGCGCAGATCTGGATCATATCAACAGCTAAAGTGTGGCCCAGATTAGTTTGTGTTCGCCGGCCCAAAACTGGTCCACATCTTTTTAGCCAGAACTGAACCAAAACAGTGCCATAACCCAACCCAGAGTGAGACAAATATCATCATCCCTTCCCTTTAAAACTCTTTTCTACTAGTTATAACGCGAAATAAGCACGCTCATGTCATGTAATCTCAGCATTAAAACAGCATTACCTTTACCGCAGGCAAGTCATTAAGTGTCCACAGCTTGTTGCTAGAAAATTGCAATGTGCAAATTTGCAGTTTATATGTTTGCATTTTTTTTTTTGGTGTGTTAATTATTGTATCTAAAAATAAATATAAATTTTATTTAAGAGATTGGGCTCGGTTTGTTAATTGCAGCCTTTAATATTTTAGTAATGTGCTCTAATAGGGCTCCCTATTGTATAGCATTAGCAAAAAAAAATTAAATAAAAATTTTTTTTTATCCTTAAGAAATTGTAATATAATTTAAAGTTTATTAAAGTGAGCCTAAATTGTTCAGTAAACCACTGTTTATAAAAAAAAAAAAGCAATTGTATGTTTTCTCCCCCTGCTGTAAAATGTATGAAACTGTGACTTCAAAACTGAGGTACAATTACACTAATGTTTTCATTAATATTATGTATATAATTAAGTATTATGTCTAAAAATAGCCTGTTATTAAAGTAGCTAAATTTTTCCTAATTTAAAAAGGCACTCATGTCTTGGGTGATAGAAAATAATGTGTGCAGTGCTGATTTACACTCATTTATGTGCTTGTCTTGAATTAATATCTAATGTGTGATACTAATTATGATATACTAGTGTTCTTTTTTTCTCTTCTTTTTCCTGACAGACTGAGTGAGAAAAACTGGCGAGACTTACTAAAAGTATCCATTTTTGTACATTTATTCACTCATCTGACATTTGCAAAATAGCACACTTCTGTTATGTTCTGTATTGTAATTATGTTATTAAAATTCTACAATAAACATTTTAAAAATGAGTGTGAATCCATTTTTGTGTTTAAGATTTACTGTGTAATGGGTATTTTAAATAAATAAAAAAATAGGTGTGGTGTAAATATGGTTAAATAATGGCATTTGGTTTATAAGCCACATAAGGGCCATCAGCCCTTTACAGAACTCAGCCATATAAGAATACCATTTAAGGTCCATATATCAGCCACAACTAATTTTATTAGCAAATTTGCGAACTGGGGAAGTACATAAAAAGTAGACTAAAAGTATACTTTCCTATTTTTAGTTTAAAAGAAGTATACTAATAGCACACTTGAATAAACTTATTTTTCGTAAGGGCACGCACGTTTCTGAAGCGGCTCTCTTTGCTGCTTCTGTAAAAATACACGCATAAGCCTCCTTTGAATAAATATAGCCAAAATCCCACCAAAATCCGTTGCCATGACTTATCGCGAGAGGCAAAAGGTTACGTTTTAGCCGCATAACATGGGTTAATGGAAACGCCGTCATTTCGCAATACTTTTTTTATCGACATTTAGAAAATATCGCCAAAGTTTTGCGCAAATCTGTAATGGAAACGTGCCTAGTGTTTGGAATTCAAAGCAAGGCAGTTTGTGTGTGTGTTTGTCTTTTTAAGTGGTGCAGCCATGGGCAGACTCGAAATTCATTGGGTTGAGTTTGTTTTTGTATGTGACATCTGTTTCATGCAAGTCAAGGAGATTTAATTCTCGAAGCTAGAAACTCCTCGGTTTTTAAAACCATGACTGGTGAAACCTGTGTGGGCAATGAAACCAAAAACTGATTTATTTCCACCCACTAGACGCACAATTCTACAGAGATTCACTGTCACAGAATAACAATTGTAATATTTCAAAACAATTGGGTAGTTTTTTTCTCTCTCCCTTCAACAAGATGGTTCTTGTGGAAAAAATGTGTTCGACTGCATCCTATCTTTGCACCTCACTCACAGGAATGTGGCAAACCTTGAATTAACAATTTATTATAGTATCACAACTTGAGTTTCATAATTTAATCCAGTGTAAAATAGCCTAATAATAGTCTCAGAGTTGGCTTTAAATTTCATGGCTGTAAGTCAATAGGTTGGGGGAAAAAATCAATGGGATTTGTTCTTGGCCCTTTTAATGAAAAGGCTGAGAAATCAAGATTCTGCACTGTTGGTCCTAACAGCAATATTCATGTTTTCTGTACACAAGAACTGCATGGTTCAAAACAAGTGTCTAATCTGTTGTGACGCAATCATGTCAGTCCAACAGCGGCTCATTTCAAACCCTTAACCTTTTTTTTTCTGGTTACATTACTGTTTGGTGTCTTGTTTACAACAAGGCTCTAGCTTCATAGTTTTATTTCTAAGAGATTTTCTTAGAACTGTTTAACCTTGCTGCCCCTCTTCTCATCATGTACAAATATATGTTAATGACGGGGTCATAAAGTGTTTTAAAACCAGTAGCTCATGCAGTGCATGTATCGCTGATATAAAGCTACTGCAATCTTCAGTGAGGTCTGGGCTGATATGTAATGTTGGAGAAATTATGATGTTTAACTATGGGGTGTAAATCCTTTTGAGGTGCAGTAAGACACAATGTTTTAAGCAACTAGATTTAATTCTCTTTTTCATTTTCCGTGTTTTAGGGAGGTTTCCTTTTTGTCATGAACCAGCAGCGTACATGTGGTTGCAGGTGATAGACATGTTTAAGTTGTGCTGAGTCCTTGTTAGTAAATTAACAATCGGTCCCTTTTTAGATTCTCTTTGCCACCTGGAAAATTCTCAGTCCCTCAAAGTGTATAACGGCCGGGAAGCAAGAAAACACACATTCAATGGTATTCTCAATACTTCAACTTTATTCATAGATACAAAGATATTATATAGGCATATGTCGAGGGGAGTTTCAACCCTTTAACCAATGAGGATATAGATGACATACATATAGGATCTTGGCCAAGAATATGTGTTGTATAAAATGGCCTCATGTACAGGAAGATATGGACATATTAGGAATAAACTTGGCGAAGGATGCTGAACTATCTCCATAGTTCAGCACGAACCCCTTTACCTTGGAGTCCTAGCTATCGTCCTCATTTGAACATTTGAACCCAGAAAAGCTAATGCATACATGTGCGCATGCGTACCTCGAATATGAGTAAGAGATATTAAAACATAATACAAGAGAGAGAGAACAGATGGAGGAGGGGGAAATCAGAGAGAGACAACAGTGCGCTGTACAGGGAGGGCGAGTGAGAGAGGGAGAGAAGAAAAGGAGGGTTAAAACATCTGGAACCAATAAAAAGACAGAGAGTGTTTTCTAACAGTCATGATGGTGGCTAGTCTAAAAAGTTCCATGCAATATGTTTTTTAATTCACCAGATGTCTCATATTTAATACATTTAATACTGGTAAACTGAAAGTGAAAAAACTAAGAAACATGCAATAAAACAAAGATGCTTGAAGCTGCAGAGGTCTTAAAGGGGTCATATAATGCTGCTAAAAATGACATTATTTTGTGTATTTGGAGTAATGAAATGTGTTTATTGCGGTTAAAGTAAAAAAAAAAAAAACATTATTTTCCACATACTGTACTTATTGTTTCTCCTCTATGCCACGCCCTTTCTGAAACGCGTCAATTTTTACAAAACTCATCTGTCTGAAAAAGCGAGGTTTGCTCTGATTGGCCAGCTATCCAGTGCGTTGTGATTGGCTGAATACCTCAAGCAGACGGAAATGTTACGCCCCTTACCATACTGTGATGCTGTTTCCCGGCCGGAACAACGAGACAAAAACATTCAAACCCATTCCAAGAAGGCATTTGTTGCATCCAGTGGGGATATAATTACTGATTATAATGACTTATACGGTCTTTTTATGAGTTGCGTTGCATCGCACCGCGTAAACATAAAACTCTGTCCCTTGCCCCAATTTTTTTTTTTTCTGCATTTGTGATCGGAGAAATGACAAATAACAAGTGCTACTCTACACTGCCCAAACCTCGCGTTTGAATCGTCAGCGGCAAATCCTTTAAATATAAAAAAACAAACTTACAGTCTGTGAGTCAGAACAGCCAGCATTTTAGTCTAACGTTACTCTCCCAGGACAGGAAAACACCTCCATAAATGTGCTGCCACGTCTGGTTATTTTTGTGGTCTAAAACCTGTGTCTTGAACAGTTTTGGTACATACAACGATTTGTAGTCGTGTCCTCTTTTGGAAGACAAACAAAGTAGTTTCGCTTTTCCCAACAAGCACACAGCGTCTTCACGACATGGCGGCAGCGGCAAAAATACTACAGTGAGAATAAAAGTTGCCTTCTTTCTTTGCGTTTACATTTGGGCGGCGTTATGCAAATCTCCCACATAGTGACGTAGACATGTGGGGCGTGTTAGAACGAGGTGTTTTAGGTTGGTGTGGCTGACTCTGAACTTTTATACAGAATATCTCTTTGGATTTTAGACTTTAGTCTTTGTCAACTTACAGATCTTCTTTATGCACCATGAGTTTGTAACACTCCAAAGAGAAAGTAAAATTGAAATCGCATCATATGCCCCTTTAAGCTTACGAAAGTTTTCCACACCAGAAAACATGTCTTGTGTACCTTGCGTTTTGTTAGTTTTACTGTCCTGTATCCCGTATTTTTCAATGCAATAACGTGTTCTGTGTTGGTGACTTCGACATATTAGGGTCATTCCACAAAATCAGTGCCTTTTGCGTCCCTAAGAAATAATCAAACATAGAATTAATATAACAACGAACAAATTTGCAATTTAAAAACATAACGATACTATATTCTTTCATCAATATTACATAAAAAAAGTCAATTAAATATTATTTTAAAATAATTTAAATAGCATTTATGCTGATAAGGGTAAAATGTTTTGCCTGTCCCTCACTATGATGGGCCATCGCTCACTTTCACAGCAGGACTTTTAATTTGCAAAATGAAGGCATAATTATATAAAAATCACATTTGCATATTGTTCTAAATTTAGTCTCATTGTTAAGCAATGTTTTTGGCACAAGTGCATTTTTTCTAATGCATTATATTTTTATTGGTGTCCCCTGATTTCATGTCATCCCTGTTACCCTCACCAAAAAACCCTTGTAAAATAATGTACATTTAAGTGACGTCATTTCTAGGAGGTTACATCATCTCTCAACCAGGATTCCAACACTTAAAACACAAGCATGTTTCTTCTATTATGTTCTATTTTTGATGATTTATGAGGTTTGACTGAGGGGGGCATCATGCAATGTCAATACTGTTACCATTTTCAAAGTATAAATGTTTACAATTTGTTATTAAATGTAATATAATCAGTATCTACAAGTAATATCCTTCCAAAGTGTACATCATGTGCTTTTGTGAACTTAGCAAATTTGTTTGAAATCTTCAAACCTGTTACTGTCAGCCATGTTACTTTTCAGAGTAACAGGTTTTGACATGTGGATAACAGGGATGACATATTAGGTGCCACGCTGTTTTTAAAGGTTGTCTTTGTAAAATGCAAACATTTTTAAAGGCCATCCTGGGTGTATTATTGAGCTAATGCCTATATTATTCAGTGTGGTTGACATTTGAGCATCTGTTACATTTTTAGTTAGTATTGTTGGTATTGTTACTATTACTATTGTTGTTGTTAATAGTATAAGATAAGATGATCAGTCTCAGTAAAACTCATTTTTTCCCCATAACTTATTGTCAGTAATGCATCCATGTAAATGCAGTTACAAACAAGAGCAGTAAGGTCACTGCAGGCCCTCGCCCCAGTCTTGCAATGTTCAAGAAAGTCAAAACAAATTTCAGTATCAAGATCTTGGTCTGGTTTCAGATGATCATAGGAAGACCAAGATCTGATCATCTTCCTTGCCTAATAATTAACCAGATCAGTATATTTTAAGTTTTGTGAGGGAACACAGACAAACAGATGGAACGCATTATCTAATTACAATAATCTTTAAACATTAGATCTCTTAGAAATGTAATGTGCTTCACTAATACAACTATACCAACTAAGTGCAAAACAATATGATGCAATTAAAAAAATTCTTCAGTGTTTGCTGAAGAATGTGTGTCCTGTCATCCCTGTTACTTGGGTCAGTCCTGTGACTATAACGTCAATCCTGTTGCTGCCATTAATTTCATAAAATTATATTTGATATGATATGATACGATACCAAGATATTTGATAGGGCCTTCCAGGTTTTTCCATTGTAACTAAATATGTTTTATTTTGGACAAAGCCCTTTTTTAAATATACATTTATTTAAAATACCCATTACACAGTAAATCTTAAACACAAAAATGGATTCACACTCATTTTTAAAATGTGTATTGTAGAATTTTAATAACAATTACAATACAGAACATAACAGAAGTGTGCTATTTTGCAAATGTAAACATTTTGTAAAAATATATATTTTTCTTAATTGACATGTGGTCACCCTCCAGATATAGATAAGGATATTCTTGGTCATCTGAATGACAAATATAAAAAAATCAAAAACTAAATTTGAAACAATCCCAGTGAAAAGAGGACTAAAATGCTGCTCATATATGTGAAAACTATCACACAGTTCTAATTAAACTATAGTATCTAGTAACACTTGTGTCGGTAACAGGGTTGACAAAAATATCAAAACATAAGGTAATTTAAGCTTATTTTATTTCTTTAATTTTTCCAAGTGGAAAAGGCACCGATTTCGTGGAATGACCCATTACACTTTTTATTTCACAAAAATAAATGCTAAGAGCAGTAAGTGCTTACTGGTAGATGCCATTTTGAATTTTACATGGATGAAAACGAGGTTGTGAGGGAAAGATTACACACTTTGTGTAAAGGTCCTAGATCACGTAATTTTAAAAACTATTTTATGTAGTTTTTGTCTACTAAAAGTCTTCAGGAAAAATGTTTCAGAACATTTGGCATGCTGCTAAACAACAATGCAACCCATTGAACATACTGTACTTTTATCAGAAATAGTCAAGAAGTCCTCAGATGCCATGTTCATTACAGCAGCGTCTTGTAGAAATTATGTTGTGGAAAAAGCTGCTGACTGAATGAACTGCAAAGTTTATGCCAAATACATACAGCATCTAAAGGTGATTTAAAAATAGAAGTGCTTTCTGTTGTATCGTGTAAATGAACTATAATAATTGGACATTAATTGCATTCTTGAGCTTGAATCATTAACATAAGTTATTACTTGAAATATAATCACTTTGCCATTACATACAAAACTGAACTATTTTAATAGCTGGAACAGTAGTATAAGCTGTTTTGGGAGAAGGGGGAAAAAAGACGGACTCGGGTCGGACTCGGGCCGGTAATTTTGATAAGCTGTCGGACACGGGCCGGGCTAGGATCTGAGCATCTCGGGCCAGGGCAGGGTTAGGGCCTATATTTGAAGCCTGTGCAGGGCTCTAGGATGGAGAGATGTCGTTGCATTTTATAGCTATTAATATTAACATTTCTGTTGGTTTAAATGGTCGGCCATCGGGGGCCCCAGGCATTTGCCTGCCCCATTGCTACACCTCTGCCAACATGGCACCTTGATTTAATAATTTGCTTCATGTAAATTATTAAAATGACAAGGCCAGATTCTGTGAAATGCTCTTTAGGAAACTTGAAAATAATGTTTGTTGTTATGAAATTGTTGCTTAAGCTTCTCTTAACTCTCTGTTCCAGACTTTCAAAGAGCATTATCCCATCACTGTCTGTGTGGGATGGTCATCTCGCTTGTCGTTGGAGGAGCACTGGTGGCCATGGAAGGCAGAAATACTTTAATGACAGGCTGCCGAAGTTTAGATTTGCTCTGGCAGGGCTGCTGGTAGGTACTGGAGCTGTTTTAGCCTATACACTCCATCAAGACAAGGTGAGACCCCTGATATATTCCCTAATTCCTAAATAATGAAAAATCTCTAAAGATATAACAAAAATAACACAACTATGTTAAACAATTTCACACAACTAATTAAAATAAGTGTTACAAACCTTTCCAATCAGGGTTGGTTGATTGATTTGTTGAAAATACACAAAAATAGGTCACAAAAAGGATTGTTTTGACATGCCTTCTGTGTTTCAAGCACGTTTGGATGGCAGAAACAGAGCTTCTGTTGCCAAAGGCTTTGCCACGTTTTCTCATGAATAACATCTAATGTGGGCGTCTGGACCACTCCCACACACAATATATATTTTGTTAGCTCGATTTCACAAATACTTTGTAACACCCCAGGACGCCGAACAAGACCCTGGTTTCATGGTAACCCGATACATTTACAACCTTGTGGAATGCGAGCCGGCTCTCATTCTGCTTTCTCCAGAAACAAGGGGTACAAATGCACAGGAGAAATGGACTGTTCTACTAATTAATTCATAGGAAAACCTTTTCTTTGAATGAACACACTTTTTCTTCAGGCCATTGTGTGTATTATTACTGTTTTGTATTAATCTGTTGTATTATAGACTATTTTATTAATGCTTACGATAAACCACTCATTCATTTAACCTTACATATAGCTTGTTTAGTATCTATTAATTCGCCCTTCTGATGATCTAAGCAAGAATGTATATTATTTGTTGGTACGTAGGCAATATATTAGTGCCCTGAGAACCTTTAGTATTTTCAATCAATCAAAGTTCCAGATACTAAAGTACCATGTTTCCACACAAAGAGTCATAAACTCCACAGGATCTCAAAACGCCCACTTGGGATTCCGGCTTTTCTCATTGGATAAGCCCATCTTGAGAGGCGGGATCTTCTCTGACCTTAAAGACCTCACACCATGTGACCCGCCCAGAGTCAGTGGTTCGTGAAGAACATAAGCTAAGAGATGTAAAAAAACAGCTCAGAATCAGATTTGTGCCAGGCTTTCGGCCTCGACCTTTCCATTAATCAAGATTCTCTGACTCAAAATTGGTTCTTTCTCATCAACCAACTTCAGAAAGATCTTGGGGCCGTAAGATCGCATCAGGATTCTTTGTTCATACAGACGTGCAAGTATCAAACTTAGTCGATTTAATTTATGCATTAAGTATCAGTTACACCTTTTTACAAGGTGTGTTTGAGCTAAGAATCTGACGTTTTCCCTCAGGTTTTAGATCTGCTGAATATGCAAAATGGTTCCATAATGTCATTCCTTATGTCTCTTTCTTTAGTGTTTAACTTTAACCCTTTCCTATACCAACTGTATGTGTGTGTGTGTGGGTGTGTATGTGTATGTTAGACCAGTTTGTGTGTTTATGTTGTATGTTAGACTAGTTTAAGTTTTTATGTTGTTAATAAAACCTTACTTGTATCACATTTGACGTGTTCATTGTTTACTCATAATCGGAGTCAATAATCATGCAGATTTACTTTACAAGCTTTTGTAGAATTGTACAGCAAGGAAGTTATTTCGCCTTAACCAGGAAATTAACGTTCTAAAGTGGACAAGACGATTGACCCTGAGTGGTCAGCTAATATCTACAGTGGATCTAAAATATTAATAGTTAATTATAACTAGTTATGGTGAATTATTCATATTTCCCCTGAGCTGATTCGCTACAAATGACAATAGATCTAACTCTAAAACAAACTAACACGATGTATTGTACATTGTCATTTCTCATACTTGCTGAGAATGAGGGTGAAGATGAATCATGTTTTGTAAATATACAACTGTTTTTTGTGCAAAAACTTTAATAAACATAAGTGAACTTTAACAAACATATTCAAATAAAAACGTCATGACCCCTTTACATTTTGCCTGCAAATAATGATGTCAAAACAGACTGCAAAGTCAAATCCTGTCAATTATTAATAAAATCATATTAATAGAATCATACAATTTGACGTAAAATACCATTGATGTCTCACGGTCTGTCTTGGCGTAAAAATCTCACCAGGCCTCATATATACACACACACAGTGTTGGGGTAATGCATTACAAGTAACGTGAGTTACGTAATCAGATTACTTTTTTCAAGTAACTAGTAAAGTAACGCATTACTTTTTAATTTACAAGAAAATATCTGAGTTACTTTTTCAAAAAAGTAACGCCAGTTACTTTGTTTTCCCATTTATTGACTGACAAGTCTCCTGTCCCCATATTGGGAGAAATCGGAAGTACAGAGGAGCTGTGTCCGCTGTGTGAACATGATGCCACTGTAGTTCTAGACTAAATGTGAATGTGCATTAATTCATCCCACTCACAAAAAACTGATTTGAGTATTAAGCAAAATGAATTTAAACAGTGAAATGCAAACTCAGAATATGACTCAAACCTGCAATAAATAAATATGTTAAATAACACAAATGTAATCCCATTTTATTAACCAATGTCTTTGCTGCTGACCTTTGATGATCCAGTTCAACCATACTAATAAGCAAAAATGACTTTAGATAAACTAACAATTGTGCTTCATTGTTTTTTTTTTATTGCTGAAGAGTGTTGAACCTTCTTCTCCTGTGTTCTACTGTACAGACGTGAATTTACTTTTCCTTCAGCCTGAGGTTTATTCATTACTTTTTGGTGTGAAAGGGCTTTTAACTTCTTATATTAAAAACAATCAAGCCCTGCTCATATTTAAAAAGTAATGCGAAAGTAACGCAAAAGTAATGTAACGCATTACTTTCCATAAAAAGTAACTAAGTAGCGTAATTAGTTACTTTTTAGGGAGTAACGCAATATTGTAATGCATTACTTTTAAAAGTAACTTTCCCCAACACTGCCGACAAACAACAATTGTAAAGGACATCAAAATTGCAATGTGCCCTACGCTTTAGTTGTAACTGAGTAATCTTTTTTTGTCTGTTTTTGTACAGGTTCACTGGGCTGCTACCTCAGCAAAGTTACGGGTAACGCAGACTTCGAATCTTCCCCTTTACACCCTAGAAAAAGTCACAAAGCATTGTTCCCATGAGAGTGGTGTGTGGGTCACCTATAAAGGAGGAGTCTATGATATCACTGAATTTGTGGCCATGCACCCTGGTGGCGACAAAATACTTCATATTTTTTAAGCGTAATCATCTTCCAGTGCCCAGAGTGGATCCTGAAACTTACAGGTTGGAGATCGAGGGTATCCCTGGTGGAGTAGTATCACTTAGTCTAAGTGAGCTAAAGTCTCGTTTTCCAAAACACACAATTACAGCAACGCTTCAGTTCGCCGGGAACCGTCGTTCTGAGATGAACAAAGTCAAGCAAGTCAAAGGACTCAATTGGGGCATCGCCACAATAAGCAACGCTACATGGTCAGGTGCACGTCTGCGGGATGTACTGTTGTCCTATGGATTTGGACCAGAGGTAGCAGCGAAAGCTAAACATGTCCAGTTTGAAGGGTTAGACAGGGATGTGACGGGTACAGCATATGGTGCATCTATTCCACTGAACAAGGCTGTAAGTGAAGAGGGTGATGTTCTCCTCGCGTATGAGATGAACGGGGAGGACCTCCCACCTGACCACGGCTACCCTGTCCGTGTAGTTGTACCTGGAGTTGTTGGAGCCCGCAATGTCAAATGGTTGGGGAAAATTGTTGTAAGTGATGAAGAGAGCAAGAGCCACTGGCAGCAGAATGATTACAGGCTTTTCTCCAGAAGACTTCAAATCAGCACCAGCCATCCAGGAGCTCCCCATACAGTCAGCCATCACTCACCCAGCAGAGGGAACCTCAGGAGACCGCAGTGATAGGGAGGGGACTGTAAAAGGCTACGCGTGGAGTGGGGGAGGAAGAGAGGTTGTGAGAGTGGACGTCTCGATAGATGGTGGGAAAACGTGGCATGTAGCCAAACTTCGCACTAGTGATCAAGAACAGCACCGTGCTCCGCCTCCTCCACCTGGAAGAGCCTGGGCTTGGAAGCTATGGGAGATAGACGTCCCAATTCCTCATAGGGCTCAGGAGTTGGAGATCGTATGCAAAGCAGTGGACAGTAGTTACAACATGCAGCCAGACACTGTTGCACCTATCTGGAACTTACGAGGAGTCCTTAGTAATGCGTGGAATCGAGTACAGGTAAAAGTGAGAGAGAGTTTGAAAGACCAAAAATGAACTTAATACGTGAACGTAAGATGAACATGAACAAAATTGTTGGAATTTTCTTGGGTGCAGGTTGGGTTGTGGCTTTGCAACTGTTTGAGCTTGTGGGTTCTTGGAAGTGCTTGAAATGGACTTCATTTTTTATGTAAGACTGGGTAATTATATTTTAACAAGCAAAAATAAATGTCTTGATGGATACTTGCAGGTGTTCAACACCAGAATACTTGGTCAAAACTGACTATAACAAAAAAGGTTATCATTTGTCATTCATTTCTATCATGAAATCTCATAAGACATTTTTAGTCTAGTGACATTTATAAACATAAGACATTTATAAACACTTGGTTTAATACCATATTACACTGTTCAAAATTATATTCTGAACATCAACATGATGAAGGCCTGCATTTCCACTGACTAACGCCAACTGATTGTTACATAACCTGCCTACTAATAAGGTCTAAGAACTTTAATTTATTTTATACAGTATATATTTATTTTTTAATATATACATTTTCAATTAAAATTATTAAATCCTCAGAAACTATAACAATTTACAAATGTAAGCTTTTCTGAAGTACCAGTTTAGTGGCATATTGAATGTGATCAATATTACATTTTACAGTTCCACTTTTTTAATATTTTAGTGTAGTGAAATGACATTTGAATGATTTAACCATTTAATTGTTATTTTAGTATTCAGTAATAGGTATTTATGCAATTTTTAATGCAATTTGTAATGTGACTCTGATTTATATTTTATGTGAATAACTACTATTAGTAAATACTCAAAGGTATGAAAATAATTTTTGTTAATCTTCTTTTGTGATTTTAAGCAAATTCCAGAATGTGCTATACTTCGTGTTAAATGTTTAACTGTAGTATGTGATTTGGGAGGAAAGACAAAATAAACACTCATTAGAAGCAGTAGAAGTAGTTTTCCTAGTGGGCAGATCTGATATTGAACGTGAACAAGGCTGCTGGATAAAAACACTTGCTGCTGCAAGGAGCTTAATTAATATTACCATACCTGAAAATGAAATGAAAATCGGAGTACTTCGATTTAAAAATTGTGAATGTTTTCTAATGGGGTTTGAGTAAAAGCATCTGTAACTCATGTCTTTTAATGATCCATTCATTGCAGACATCAGTAAGGTCAGTGAATAATTTTATTTGATCTACACACTGTAATGTAATGTAGAATTCCACTGGAGGAATACAGGAAAATATGACTCAATCTCAATTCACTGCAGCACCAAATATGTGGTTGACATGATGAAAAAAACAAATGTTTACTGCACATATTCTTTACATTGCAATAGACAACTGAATGCTTACTTGATATGTCACCTTTAAAGTCTAATTTCATTTACATTTCTGACTATAACTGATTAATGATGCAAAGCAATAACTGACTTGGAAAGGAGAAAATAACTTAATACTCCTCACCCTCCTCTTCTCCTTCTCCCTCGACTGAATCTACACCCACCTCCTCATAATCTTTCTCCAGGGCTGCCATGTCTTCTCGAGCCTCAGAGAACTCGCCCTCCTCCATACCTTCACCTACGTACCAGTGCACAAAGGCACGCTTAGCGTACATCAGATCGAACTTATGATCAAGTCTGGCCCAAGCCTCCGCGATAGCAGTGGTGTTGCTTAGCATGCACACCGCTCGCTGCACCTTGGCCAAATCACCACCAGGTACAACGGTAGGGGGTTGGTAGTTGATACCAACCTTGAAACCAGTTGGACACCAGTCCACAAACTGAATGCTGCGCTTGGTCTTTATGGTGGCAATAGCAGCATTTACATCTTTAGGTACAACATCACCACGGTACAACAGGCAGCAAGCCATGTACTTGCCGTGACGAGGGTCACATTTCACCATCTGATTGGCTGGCTCGAAGCAAGCATTAGTGATCTCAGACACTGAGAGCTGCTCATGGTAAGCTTTCTCAGCAGAGATCACAGGAGCATAAGTTGCTAAAGGAAAATGGATACGTGGATATGGCACCAAGTTGGTCTGAAACTCAGTTAAGTCAACATTCAGGGCACCGTCAAATCTCAGGGAGGCAGTAATGGAGGACACAATCTGGCTAATCAGCCTATTAAGGTTGGTGTAGCTGGGACGCTCGATATCAAGGTTTCTACGGCAGATGTCATAGATGGCCTCATTGTCAACCATGAAAGCACAATCTGAGTGCTCAAGGGTGGTGTGGGTGGTAAGAATGGAGTTGTAGGGCTCCACCACAGCAGTAGACACCTGTGGAGCTGGGTAGATAGAGAACTCAAGCTTAGATTTCTTTCCATAATCAACAGAAAGTCGCTCCATCAGTAAAGAGGTGAAGCCAGAACCAGTTCCTCCCCCAAAGCTGTGGAACACCAAGAAGCCCTGAAGTCCAGTACACTGGTCAGCCTATGAAGAGGGCAATGGAAAGAAACGGTAATTAAATTGTATTTAAGTTAAAACATAAATTGCTGAATGAAAACAGGCTGACTGTGATTACAAGGATGTCTTACCAGTTTGCGAATCCTGTCAAGAACCAGATCAATGATCTCTTTGCCAATAGTGTAATGGCCACGAGCGTAGTTGTTAGCTGCATCCTCCTTTCCGGTGATCAGCTGCTCAGGGTGGAAAAGCTGACGGTAAGTTCCGGTGCGAACCTCATCTGAAGAGTGTGGAGAGAATGAAAGCTGTGAAGCTCGTGGACTAACCATAAGAGACTAGTAATCAGGCAATTACTAACCAATCACAGTGGGTTCCAGATCTACAAACACGGCCCTGGGTACATGCTTGCCAGCTCCTGTCTCACTGAAAAAAGTGTTGAAGGAGTCATCCCCTCCACCAGTGGTCTTATCACTGGGCATCTGTCCATCCGGCTGAATCCCATGCTCAAGGCAGTAAAGTTCAGAAGGCATTGCCAATCTGGACGCCAGCATGACCCACATGAATGGAAATACACTCACGCTGTTGCAAAGAAGAAAAGCAACAGTTTTATTCAGTGGTGGACAGTAACGGAGTAGCATTACTTCGTTACTGTACTTAAGTACATTTTTCAAGTATCTGTACTTTACTGGAGTCGTTTTATTTTGAGTAACTTTTACTTTTACTTCACTACATTCCAAAGCATAAGATCGTACTTTTTACTTCACTACATTTCATAAAACATATCATTACTCCTTAAAATATATCACGTGCTCCGAGACGCAGAAACGGTGTCTGATTCATGAACGAACTGATTCTTTTCAGTTAACCTTTTAAATCGCTTCGCAAATCGCACCAAACGATTCATTGACGAATTAGAATGAACCGATTGCAGCTGTTCTCGACTCGACAACTCACTGATTCAAATGAACCGTTTAGTGCGAGTCTCCAGTGAACTGAATTCACAAGTAAGAACCGCGCCCGACTGATGCTGCTAAAAGTAAGTTACTAATGTCGAATTTTAGGATTAATTATTGTAACTGAAAATGAACACCACGACAAGGTTTGAGAAGAAAAAAAATCATTATGAAAATATAATTATATTTTCCTTAAAATGTTCTTCCTAACTCCAGGCCTTGTTCTCATGTCATATATAACTATGATGTTCTGCAAAACAACAAGCTTTAAAACACTTTTTTCTTACTGGTGAAAATCAGATGGTCAAATCTGTTTTCTCTCAGGTACATCGCAGTGTAAGCTTCACAGTGAACATTACATCACTCTCGTCAACGTAGTCCATATCAACAACAAAAATATATCTTGACTCCATATAGTCGTTGTTTTGGGAAAATCCCAGGTATTTTGAGCAGTAGGATTATAAAAAATATGTGCTAATATAAAATTAAATTAAGTAGCCTATATAAAATTGCAAAATAAATCTATCAGTACTTTTTTACTTAAGTACATAAAAAATCGAATACTTTTGTACTTTCACTCGAGTAAAATTGAAAAAGGAGTACTTTTACTTTTACTGGAGTAATATTTTACTATACGTATCTGTACTTTTACTCTTGATTTGTGTACTTCGTCCACCACTGGTTTTATTATATAATAGTTAGTTAAAACTGATATAATTTTCACTTCATTACTATAAGATACGAATGTACATACTGTGCAAGTGTGAATTGGGTGTTGCAAAAAATTGGACACAATAACACGCCATTCTATGCTTTTAAGTATAAAACTGAATATAGCCAATGAGGCAAGACATCATGTGAGCAACCATGATGCCACCTTCCTCGCCTCTCCTGTTTAAAAACCTCTAGCTCCACCTAGCCGTCCCTTATTTCTTGCTTAGCAACATGGGTTTACTTAAAGAACTACAAGTCATCTTACCAAATTGCAGCACTATGTTCACTGTATATGCAATGTAAGTTAAGTCCATAGAAAGGCAGTGAACTGTATTTTCATTCTGGGTTTATAAATAATCCTTTCTCTGCTGATGAGAATAACTCTGAATTTGTTTAAAGCACTGTTACACTCATACTGCTACACTGTTACAAATACTGTTTATAGTAGGCTACAACATATGTTTCCTGAGCTTAGCTGGTCAGAGCAGATTATGGCTGTCTGAAGAGTAGTGTGCGCTCTCTGCTATGCCTTTAATGACCTTCAAATCCATTGCACTGTTAAATAACTGAGGCTTAATATTTGTAATGTATTTGAAATGAATACCTAGATTTAAAATTGAAAATCACAAAGAGAAAGCATGTACTGAATAATAATAATAGCCTGATAACAGTTCATCAGCATCTAACAGACGAAAAGTGGTCACACATCCCAATACAAAATAGCAGAGAGTCAAACATATTCACCAGAATATTCAGCAGGAATATATCGAACAGATGCCGTTTATTAAAACGATGACAGGTGTAGTGTTCCGCAGACCCTGTAACCTGCCTCATCACTAGATATAGCCACTAGACTTCTATTTAATAATTATTATGTACACAACATTTAGTAGCCTATATGCTTAGATTTCCCTGTTGAAAAAACCAGCATATGCTGGTTAGGTATGTTTTGACGCTGGGATGCTGGTTTAAGCTGGTCCTTTGTTGGTTTATGCTAGTCCTTTGCTGGTTTAAACTGGTCCTTTGCTGGTTTATGCTGGTCCTTTGCCAGCACATGACCAGCATAAACCAGCAAAAGGACCAGCATAAACCAGCAAAGGACCAGCATAAACCAGCAAAGGACCAGTTTAAACCAGCAAAGGACCAGCCAACGGACCGCAATAAACCAGCAACGGACAGCACATAAACCGCAAGGACCAGGTTTAAACCAGCAACAGGATCAGCTATTAAACCAGCAAAGGACCAGCTTAAACCAGCATCCCAGCGTCAAAACATACCTAACCAGCATATGCTGGTTTTTTCAACAGGGTTAGCATATGATTTCTTCATAATGACACAATTCTTGCTTAAATCATTTTATTACACGTATGCTTTCATTTGAATAGTATAGCCTAAAAATCTAATAATACAACGAGTCAGCTACTCACCATTTTCGTATACTTTGGAGTGATCTGGAAACAATATTTTGCTCTACTGCGTTACTGTTCTCGACGGCGAAGAGTCGATGTAGTAACTGCGCGAAATCCTCGAGTGACACCGCTTTTATAGAGTGACAGACAGCGTCAAGATGTGACCTACTTCATGTATGTGAATATATAGACTGCTCATTTCATTGCATCAGAACACTTGTTTCATTCAGGTTTTTATGCATGCCGTTGATTTCTGAATAATCTCTGGGGATCATTTGAAATAGTCATTAGCTTGCTTTAAAAATGAAATAAAACCGCTATGTCATTGAGTCAGTCAGTTCAAGCCCTCTTTCACAGTCATAAAGATTTATTTTACAATCTGTAAATGGTGCTTGTTGAACAGTTGTTGTTTTTTTTCTGCAGCATTATGATGTCATGTACTGCAGCAGAATCTCAGACGGGCGGTGGCTCGTGACTGGCTTTGTACGCCTATATGGAAATATTGTCTAGGCAGCTTATTAGGGGTTAAAACACATTATGTTTTCTGGATCACAATGATAAGGTGCGGCTGCATCAAAGCATCTAAAACTCTTCTATTGTTATTCATGTTTAACGGTAATATACATTTTGAATGTGTCCCTTTTCCACAAAGAGTAAGTAAGCAAGACTGGCGTGAAATAAAAATGTATTTTGTTTGGAATATTTTCACAAGATGTATTTGGTTGCGCATAAACTGAGCCCATCCCTCCTGCAGCCTGCTCTATAGCGACATCTTCTCTGCTCTGAGAGCAGCAGCACATATCAGCGCCTGCAGCAGCTGAGAAAAAACACAAAATGGTGAGTGAACACTTTATTTCTTAGTTAATTTTCTGCTTTATAATGTTCATCTTATTTTGCTGTTTTGCGCTTTAATCGGAAGATTTTGCACAGTTCAATTGATGTTAGAAGGGAGAGAAGAAAGACGAGCTCTGTATTTTTCATATGAGAACATATTTAGTACAGCTAAATAGCTGTTATATAATTTACAAAAACTGAATTAGCTAATCTGGGAATATAATGGTCTGGCATTTCACATTGTATGCCATTGTTGCCTATAGTTTATTTGGATAATTATCTGAAAATGGTGTTGATATATTTTATTTTTATACAGTTATGGGTTTCATAATAGTTTAAAAGTGTTGCAAACAACATGTTTTGTCAGTAAGTAAATATACATTTAAATCTAATGTGGTATGTAATCAAATATATCATCCAAAACTTACATTTTATAAAGCTCACTCTCTCTTTTTAAAAACTTTTTTTTTTAATGTCTCGGTACTGGGAATTATCCTAATTTTCAGGATAAATGTTAAAGATAGAGTCATTTATCTTTCTTTTCCACAACAGCGTGAGTGTATTTCCATTCATGTGGGTCAAGCTGGCGTCCAGATTGGCAATGCCTGCTGGGAACTTTACTGCCTTGAGCATGGGATTCAGCCGGATGGACAGATGCCCAGTGATAAGACCATTGGTGGAGGGGATGACTCCTTCAACACTTTTTTCAGTGAGACCGGCTCTGGGAAGCATGTGCCACGAGCTGTGTTTGTGGATCTGGAAACCACTGTGATTGGTTAGTAATTGCCTGATTACCAGTCTCTTATGGTTAGTCCACGAGCTTCACAGCTTTCATTCTCTCAACACTTTTTTGCGGTTCAGATGAGGTTCGCACCGGAACTTACCGTCAGCTTTCCACCTGAAGCAGCTGTCACCGGCAAGGAGGAGCAGTAACAAACAACTACGCTCGTGGCCATTACACTATTGGCAAAGAGATCATTGATCTGGTTCTTGACAGGATTCGCAAACTGGTAAGACATCCTTGTAATCACAGTCAGCCTGTTTTCATTCAGCAATTTATGTTTTAACTTAAATACAATTTAATTACCGTTTCTTTCCATTGCCCTCTTCATAGGCTGACCAGTGCACTGGACTTCAGGGCTTCTTGGTGTTCCACAGCTTTGGGGGAGGAACTGGTTCTGGCTTCACCTCTTTACTGATGGAGCGACTTTCTGTTGATTATGGAAAGAAATCTAAGCTTGAGTTTTCCATCTACCCAGCTCCACAGGTGTCTACTGCTGTGGTGGAGCCCTACAACTCCATTCTTACCACCCACACCACACTTGAGCACTCAGATTGTGCTTTCATGGTTGACAATGAGGCCATCTATGATATCTGCCGTAGAAACCTTGATATCGAGCGTCCCACTTACACCAACCTTAATAGGCTGATAGGTCAGATTGTGTCCTCCATTACTGCCTCCCTGAGGTTTGACGGCGCCCTGAATGTTGACTTAACTGAGTTTCAGACCAACTTGGTGCCATATCCACGTATCCATTTTCCTTTAGCAACTTATGCTCCTGTGATCTCTGCTGAGAAAGCTTACCATGAGCAGCTCTCAGTGTCTGAGATCACTAATGCTTGCTTTGAGCCATCTAATCAGATGGTCAAATGTGACCCACGTCACGGCAAGTACATGGCTTGCTGCCTGTTGTACCGTGGTGATGTTGTACCTAAAGATGTAAATGCTGCTATTGCCACCATAAAGACCAAGCGCAGCATTCAATTTGTGGACTGGTGTCCAACTGGTTTCAAGGTTGGTATAAACTACCAGCCCCCTACCGTTGTACCTGGTGGTGATTTGGCCAAGGTGCAGCGAGCGGTGTGCATGCTAAGCAACACCACTGCTATCGCGGAGGCTTGGGCCAGACTTGATCATAAGTTCGATCTGATGTACGCTAAGCGTGCCTTTGTGCACTGGTACGTAGGTGAAGGTATGGAGGAGGGCGAGTTCTCTGAGGCTCGAGAAGACATGGCAGCCCTGGAGAAAGATTATGAGGAGGTGGGTGTAGATTCAGTCGAGGGAGAAGGAGAAGAGGAGGGAGAGGAGTATTAGATTTCCTTCATTTTCATGCATCCACCAGAATGAAAATGAATAGCAGGTAGCCTCTAGACCGAAAATTTCACAAGCTTAAAAAATGGCAACTGACATAACAGTCTACCTACTTGGTGTTAGTTTGAATGTTAGTTTAATTTGCTGACAAATATTGTAATGAAAGCTTATTGTGGATATTCTGTGTCTCAATAAAAAGCTTAAAATAAACATTCATATGCTCTTGATCACTTTTTAAACAAAATTAAATACAGGCAACATCAACAATAAATTGACCTTTAGTTCTGCAGTTTTAAGGCATTATGAGAAATCAGTTTTTCCTTTATCTTTGGAAATAAGTGTTTGTTGGACTATGCAGAAAAACTTTCAAAACGTCCTTATATTTTTCCGTTGTTTTTTATTAACGATAAGAGCAAAAAAGTCTGCATGTCAAGCTTTTGTGAATCACAAATATTTCTGTTTCCAAATCAAAATGCACAGGTATTTATTTATTTATGTGGTATTGTTGTAAAAGCACATCACAGACAAATTTGAGATTGTTACATTTGAAATTTTGAATAATATTAGAATATTATAAACATTCCCATTATCCACACACACCCACACACACATATATTGTGGCGAGTATCCCGAGTCCAGATTAGCGTCGCCCTGGAAACGCCGCTGCCACACTGATCACCGACGCACAACACCTGTGCGTGATGAGTGGCGCACCTGGAGCTCATTCCCGCTGGCCATAAAAGCCAGGAGAAGAAACACCAGCGGGAAGGCACCCCCCCGACCCGCCGCCAGCATCAGGTGACATGAATGCTGTTTTCTGTGACGACGCCGAGGCACCATGGGAGAGGGATCTGCACCACGGCACTTCACCCCACGAGCACCATGCTGAGATGGGCACCGAGCACCATTCATCAGAGCAAGTGTGATCAGTGTGTGGGCAATAAATTACCCTCCGGGGCTCTTTCGATCAGTACCGAGTCTGTGTTCTCATTCACCCCGCGACATATGGTGGAGAATGCGGGCATTACAGGTGAATTTAGACACAGACTGGTACCGCCAGGTTGCTATAAAGATCTCTGTCCTTCTTCTAGGAGAAACCGCTCTCTTCCCCCGGAAATAGGAAGAGGTCAACGCCGCCTAACGGAGCTCGCGGCCCGCCAGCAGCAGTTTACAGAGCAACTGGCCGCCCGGCAGGAGTATACTGACCGGGTCGTGGACCGGTTTGCCGAGAATGAGACATTGAGGCTTACCTCCACAAATTTGAGGTAATCACGCCGGGAGGGGTGGGGTCCTGGAAGAGGGGCCGCATCACGCCCCCTTCATCCCGGAGAAGCGCAGGCGGGCCTAGTATGCCCTGAGGGACCCGGAATGATGGAATGAAAACCGTCATGATGAGCTCAAAGAGAAATCCTAGCCCGGGGTGGGCCTATCGACCAGGGGGCGGCCGCAACAGTTCTTATCAATGGACCCTATGATGAAGGCAGCCAGTGAGGAGCGCAAGCTGCGCAACCTGGCCCGATTGGATCACTGTGGATCTGGCGGGGTCCCTGCACGGAACCAGGTAGCCGAAGAAAGTGCTATCGATGGATGTACGGGCACTGCCGAGACGCTGAGGGCCCGGTCAGTAGCCCGAAATCCCCAGGACATCCACAGCTGGTGAGGGCGGTCGAGCTGGCGGAGGCAAACGAACCGATTGGCAGGGGAGAGAGAGCGGACATGGCGCACCTGCAGCGGAGAGTGATGGAGCGGAAGTCCCCTCGAGGTGCACCAGGCAGCAGACCGGCGGCCCCGATGGCGGATGGGAGGAAACCCCCGGCCCCTGAGTGCATGTGCCTACCACCAAGATGGAGACGGTCATGGAGTTGGCACACGGCCACCCAATGGCGGGACATCTAGGAGCCGACAACACCGTCCAACGCATCCTGGGCCGTTTTCACTGGCCCGGCCTAGAGGAGGAGGTGAAACGGTTCTGCCGTATCTGTCCCACCTGCCAGCAGACGTCTCCATGCCGTCCTCCCCCCAGCCCACTCTTTCCACTACCCGTCATCGATGTGCCCTTCAAGCAGATCGGGATGGATCTGGTGGGACCGCTGCCGACGTCTGCCCGGGGACATGAGCACATCCTGGTCATCCTGGACTATGCCACCCGGTACCCGGAAGCCATTCCACTTCGAGCGGCCAACGCCAAGAAAATTGCCCGCGAACTGTTTCTGCTGGCCAGCCGCGTCGGGATCCCAAAGGAAATCCTGACTGACCAGGGTACCCCCTTCATGTCCCGGGTCATGGAGGACCTCTGTCACCTCCTCAAGGTCCAACAGTTGAGGACGTCGGTCTACCACCCACAGACGGATGGCCTGGTGGAGCGGTTTAACCAGACACTCAAACGGATGCTGAAGCGGGTGGTGATCGAAGATGGGCGTGACTGGGACCTCATGATACCGTACGTGCTCTTTGGAGTCCAGGAAGTACCACAGGCCTCCACAGGCTTCACCCCCTTCGAACTGCTGTTTGGGAGACAGCCCAGGGGCCTTCTAGACATGGCTTGGGAAGCATGGGAGAACCAACCCGCCCCCCTTCGTAGCCTCATCGAGCACGTGCGAGAGATGAGAGAAAGGATTGACCGGGTCATGCCACTGGTTAAGGAACATCTCGTGACCGGGAGTTCCAGCCGGGCGATCGAGTAGTGGTACTGGTCCCAACAGCTGCGTGCAAGTTTCTAGCGACCTGGCAGGGGCCCTACACCGTAGTGGAACGGATGGGACCGGTGACCAACCGGGCCGCCGACGGATGGAGCAAATCTACCACGTCAACTTGCTCAAAAAGTGGGTTCCGCGGCCCGAGCAACTGGCCGTGCTAGCCCATACCGGGCCCCCAGTAGGGGACATGGAACCGCAGCTGTCGGCGACACAGAAGACGGAGCTCGAGACCCTGGTCAGTCAGTTCCGGGATGTGATCAGTGAGACCCCGGGCAGAACTACCACCATAGAGCACGAGGTCCGCACACCACCCGGAGCCGTAGTCCGGCAGCGGCCCTACCGGAAGCTCGCCGGCCGGCTATAGAGGAGGAAGTCAAGAAGATGCTCCAACTAGGAATCATCGAGCCCTCCCGTAGCCCGTGGGCCAGCCCCATCGTGATGGTTCCAAATCCGGACAACACCCTCCGGTTCTGTAAAGACTTCAGGAAGGTCAATCAAGTTTCCACCTTTGACGGCTATCCCATGCCGCGGGGGGATGGTCTTGGACCCGCTAGGCAAAGGACCGATTACATCAGCACCTTAGGACATCACCAAAGGATATGGCTAGGGGACCCTCTCACGGGCAGTCCGGAGAGACAGCCGTTTAGCAACTCCCAAGGCCACTGAATTAACGGGTGCTACCATTCGGCTACACGGTGGACAGCAGTCCAGCGGTTGAGGACATCTGCTCGGCCCCACAAGGCCTACGCAACGGCTTACTGGATGATGTTCGTTATTTTTCCACTGGAGGGGTGGGGATCACCTGGAGCGCTACGGAGGGTGTTGACGGCGCTCCGCGCGGGATAATAACGGTGTTTCATTCCTAACTTCTCCTCTATAGGCTGCTCCCTGTCAGACCTTACCAGGAAGGGGCAGCCAGAGAGGATAGACTGTACTCCCGGGACCGAAGCCGCCTTCCAGGCCCTTAAGACGGCCCTGACGTCCTCCCCGGTCCTTCATGCCCCAGACTTCGGCTGCCCCTTCAACCTATATGCGGACGCCTCCGGCACCGGTTTAGGGACAGTCCTCTCCCAGCTCCGGGAGTGAGAGGAACACCCCATAGTCTACATCAACCGGAAACTCTCCCCCGCGGAGACCAGATACGCCACCCTGGAGAAAGAGGCCCTAGCCATAAAGTGGGCAGTCCTGGAGTTAAAATACTACCTTTGGGGCCGCCGGTTCACCCTCGTCACCGACCATGCACCCCTACAATGGATGTCCAAGGGCGAAGTGACAAACGCGGGTGACATGGGGTTCCTGCACTCCCAGGACGTCTGCTTCAAGGTACAACACGGGCCGGGGCCAATCGGAATTCGGGACGGTCTCTACAGGGGGTAGTCGGTTGGGCGGTTTCTGGCAGGTAACCAAAAATCCCCCCCCCCGTAATACAATCATATGTGTGTTTCACACAGGGGACTCCTGGGGGCGGGGAATGTGGCGAGTATCCCGAGTCCAGATTGGCGTCGCCCTGGAAACGCCGCTTTGGCCACATGATCACCAGAGCTCCAGGCGGCATTAACGATTGTTCTCCTTATTTCACAGAATCTGAGGGCACCCAGGGAGAGGGATCTGCACCACTGCACTTCACCCCACGAGCACCACTCTGAGACGTGCACCGAGCACCAGTCATCAAGGGCACTTGTGATCAGTGTGTGGGCAAATAAATAACCCTCCGGGGCTCTTTCGATCAGTACCGAGTCTGTGTTCTCATTCACCCCGCGACAATATATATAATGTTTTTGATGCCGACTTAAATAACTTTCTCACAGATTAAATAAGTTTCTCACAGAGTTTACTGAGAATCTCCAATTAAATGTGTTAGGTGGTAACAATTAAAACTATGTAAAGACAATGAAAAAAATATATTTACAAATTCCTGTATTTTTGGCAAGATGTCACACTAATCGTCTCAGCATCAATAATGCTAATTATACACACACACAAAAATGCTTTATGGATACCAAGTGTTTCCTTAGAAAATGTGCTTGACTCTAGTCTACTGTATATTTCAGTGATGATGACTTGCAAAGGGAAAAAAATGGAAGCTATGTATGAATTATTAATATAGGCGTACTCTTAGCAGTGAGCCACACTCTCAGAAAAAAAAAAAGGTACAAAAGCTGTCACTGGGCGGTACCTTTTCAAAAGTTAAAATTGTATATTTAGGGGTACAACAGTTTGTCACTAGGGCTCTACCGCAAAAGGAATCTTTGTTTACCTAGTTTCCCCCTAACTGATCACCTCAAGGGTACAGATTACTAATCAGTAAGGGTACTGTCTCAGTGACAAGCTGTTGTAACCCTAGAGGTACAATTTTTTTGTGACAGTATAAGACACTATTGGTTGTTACATGCAACGAATCAGGATCAACAAGGTCTCTTTGCATCTGCATCAAAATGGCATTCTAGTGGTAAGCATATCTCTAATAGATATATATATATATAATGGCTGAGTATCACCAAAAGATAGCAGTGTATAAACTGAAATTAAAGCACCAGAAACTTATCACAACAAAAAGCAACATTTCAACCAGTAAGGTCTTTTTAGGAAATTGTTGACTCAGTATGCTTCATCTTATCGTATATTTTTCTGTCATGGCTTAAGAACAATATGGGCCCAGTCTAGCCCAATGGTAAGTCTTGACGTAGATGTTATGGCAAGTCCTGGGATCATTGGATGTTCAGGAGATTAATTTAGGCTCTTTTGCATTTCATTTAATTTCCACCGTTTAAAAATTAAAATGCTTCTTTCAGTCCCGTTAACATTATAAATTAAATAATTGCACACAAAGCTGTTGATTGTCAGTGTTTTGTAGCAAGAATTCACATATCAAGTGGAAAGTGTCAGAGACGTGCCCAGGTTGGGCTTGGGTGGGAGTGACTGTAAGGATGAATGATAGATACATGAAAGATGATGAGATCAGGGGCTTTGGAGACTGGGAATGGGCTGGGCTGGGTGGAGCTCGGATCAACTGACCAGCTTCATCTATAAAAGCCGCAGTCTCACATCCTGTTGTGACTCAGCTTTGATCAAAACTGCTAGAGACAAAAAGACCAGACGAAGAGGAAGATACACTTGGCAAATCATTAAATAAAACGTTTAAACAACGATTAGAGGCAAAACCATGAGTCACTCTACATTTCGCACCTCTTATCACCGCACTTTTGGGGCACCTGTCTATAGCCCTGTGTCCAGTCACGTAGGGGGCCGCTACATCTCCTCCTCTATTCCCACCCGCTCTGTGGACTTCAGGAGCCGCTCCAGTGCTCCGGCCCCCCGTCTCTCTTATGATAAATTGGACTTCTCACTAGCAGGGGCCATCAACCAGGAGTTCCTTGCCACACGCAGCAATGAGAAAAGAGAACTACAGGAACTCAATGACCGCTTTGCCAGCTTCATAGAGAAGGTCCGGTATTTAGAGCAGCAGAACTCAAAGCTGATTCTGGAGCTGGGTCAGTACAAGGACCAGCAGCAAGGGCCATCAGGCCGCATCAATGAGCTGTGCCAGCAGGAGATGAGAGAGATGCGCAGACAGCTGGAACTGATGGGCAAAGATCGAGACCAGATGCAGGTGGAGAGAGATAACCTGGCCGAAGATGTGGCTCTGCTCAAGCAAAGGTGCGTGTGCTGGTGTATGCTTGTATGGGATAGATTACGAATAATCTTTAAGTTTTAATAATTTTAATAATAAGACCTTTAAGAAAATACAGAAAACAGTCGTTAATTTGTCATTTTTACATTACATTGTTCAATTTTATATTATAGGCATTGTTTATATTTTTAGAAAATTTCTGACCTTTAAAATGTTTGACACAGGCCAGTGTATTAGTGGATTGTTCAACCAAAATAACATGTTCATTACATACTTATCTTCATGTCATTGCAAACCTCTGTTCTTTGGAATTATAAAAGAAGATACTATGAAAAATATGTCTATGCATGGACACTGACTTCCATTGCATTGACAAAAACATTTGAAACATTCTTCAGAAGATCTTATTTCGTGTTCGGCTGAGGAAAGACGGTAATACAGGTTTGGAGTAACACAAGGGTGGGTAAATAATAAAAATAATGAAAATGTTAATTTTTTTTTTAAATTTTGCTTTTTTTACTGTTGAGTGTAAAAATTTTAATGGGTTTTAAGACAGAAGTTAACACTGGTAGAGTTAAAAGTTAAATGTGCCAAAGTTAGACATTTATAATGTCTGTGGGCTCCAGTTATAATTATGTTATAACAATACCTATTATATTCTGAAAGATTAAGCTTTTGTTTATTTGTTATCATTTTAATAATTTTTTTTAAATTCATTTGTTTACACTGGGATACTGAACTGAATAGAATATAAGCTATTTTAAATTTATTCAGGATGGAATCCTATGTTTATAGAAAATATGTTTATTTTGATACAGAGGACAAAAGAAAAGATTGATTTCGTGGGGGAAATTTGCAGATATCACTTCAGAGGCAATTATGGTTGAATAAATTAAGATTATATCTTTAAAAATAACAGCATGTCTACATGATGTTCATGTTATATGGGCGTGGCAGCTAATTAAAGTAACAGAGACAAAGAAACTGCAGCAGGGACCCTCCCATCAT
The DNA here is from genome assembly GCA_018155175.1 of Sinocyclocheilus anophthalmus. Classification (NCBI taxonomy): domain Eukaryota; kingdom Metazoa; phylum Chordata; class Actinopteri; order Cypriniformes; family Cyprinidae; genus Sinocyclocheilus; species Sinocyclocheilus anophthalmus. Next base: position 69,261 of record JADLZN010002925.1, read on the forward strand.
CATCTCTAATGCGGTTCGACTGTGTCTAATGGATGAGACATTCATACAACTAATGCTCCATATACACACACAACCTGTATTCAGTCTATATGAGGACATCATTCCATATGCTACTGTGCGCGTACTTTGAAACTACTCATTACTGCTTAAAACTAATTTAACCTCAACACGCCTAGAACTTTATTGAAATTATGCTTTACGCCCATTTCATACCGTAAGCTACACGAAATCTGTGCATGCGCAAATTTGCAGCCTAATTAGCTCCAGCAGCAGCAGGTCCGCGTTGTGCTGTCGCGCTGACAGGGCTGCGCCTCTGCACTGGTAATAAAAGGATGTCCAAGCAGGGGCGTTTTCTCTGACTAGAAAAGGGAGGAATCCTCAAAAAAATCGAAAGAGAAAGTAAAACAACAAGTACAAATTATGAGATCAAACTGTGTAAAACATTACTTTTTATAGAGTGACGTTGCCTTAAAACATTAATTTATAGATCATGGACATCAATTTAAGTTTAAAATTATAGATAGATCTAATTTATTTGATTTTATTCAACCCAAAAATATTAACCTAATTATAACCTATACATTAGGTTAGTGATAAAACGAAATTTAAGGTTTAGATGAGGTAGAAATAGCTAAGGTAAGACATTTGCAGGTTAGCACTTCTTAATAGTGTACCATAGAGTCTACAATGTTTTTTTTTTCTCATCATTGTCTGTTCGGGCACCCTCTTGTAAATGGTGGAGAAATTTTGTTCGCGGGAAATTTGACGAATGTGATATGTTGCTCAACACTGACACTGCCCAGCAAACAATTTTGCGTTTAAAAGACGTCTATTAGACGTCTAAATATAGCCTTGACGTCTAGGCTAAAACGAGGCTAAATTTGGGCTGTCAGTGAAAATCTAATAGACGTCTAATCATAGCTCAAGAATAGACTAGTCATCAATTAGACAGCTAATAAACGACTACATATATAAGTCTAATAGACGGTGAATATGGGTCTAGGCTAAAACAAGGCTAAAATTGGGCTGTCAGTGAAAATCTAATAGACGTCTAATCATAACCCAAGAATAGAAGAGTTATCAATTGAGTACGCTATTAAACGAACTTAACATATAAAGGTGCATCTCAATAAATTAGAATATAATGGAAAAGTTCATTTATTTCAGTAAAACTCAAATTGTGAAACTCGTGTATTAAATAAATCCAATGCAAACAGACTGAAGTAGTTTAAGTTTTTGTTTCTTTTAATTGTGATGATTTTGGCTGATATTTAACAAAAACCCACCAATTCACTGTTTCAACAAATTAGAATACTTCATAAGACAAATAAAAAAAAAAACATTTTTAGTGAAATGTTGGCCTTCTGGAAAGGATGTTAATTTACTGTACATGTACTCAGTACTGGGTAGGGGCTCCTTTTGCTTTAATTACTGCCTCAATTCGGAGTGACATGGAGGTGATCCGTTTGTGGCACTACTGAGGTGGTATGAAAGCCCAGGTTTCTCTGACAGTGGCCTTCAACTCATCTGCATTTTTGGTCTCTTGTTTCTCATGTTCCTCTTGACAATAACCCATAGATTCTCTATGGGGTCCGGTTAGGGTGAGTTTGCTGGCCAGTCAAGTACACCAATACCATGGTCATTTAACCAACTTTTTGGTGCTTTTGGCAGTGTGGGCAGGTTAGGTGGCAAATCCTGCTGGAAAAATGAAATCAGCATCTTCAAAAAAGCTGGTCAGCAGAAGGAAGCAATGAAGTGCTCCAAAATTTCGTGGTAAACGGGTGCAGTGACGTTGGTTTTCAGAAAAAAAACAATGGACCAACACCAGCAGACGTCACGGCACCCCAAATCATCACAGACTGGGGAAACTTAACACTGGACTTCAATCAACTTGGGCTATGAGCTTCTCCACCAATCCTCTCCAGACTCTAGGACCTTGGTTTCCAAGTTAAATACAAATCTTGCTCTCATCTGAAAAGAGGACTTGGACAACTGGGCAACAGTCCAGTTATTCTTCTACTTAGCCCAGGTAAGACACCTCTGACATTGTCTGTGGTTCAGGAGTGGCTTAACAGGAGTGGAATACGACAACTGTAGCCAAATTCATTGACACGTCTGTGTGTGGTGGCTTGACCCCAGCCTCAGTCCATTCTTGTGAAGTTCACTCAAATTCTTAAATACATTTTGCTTGACAATCCTCATAAGGCTGCGGTCCTCTCGGTTGCTTGTGCATCTTTTTCTTACACACTTTTTCCTTCCACAAAACCTTTTCCCTCCGTACCCCCCCCCTCCCCCAACCCCATGATTGGATACAGCACTCTGTGAACAGCCAGTTTTTTGGCAATGAATGTTTGTGGCTTACCCCCTTGTGAAGGGTGTCAATGATTGTCTTTGGGACAACTGTCAGATCAGCAGTCTTCCCCAGTATTGTGTAGCCTAGTGAACCAAACTGAGAGACCATTTTTGAAGGCTCAGGAAACCTTTGCAAGTGTTTTGAGTTGATTAACTGAATGGCATGTCACCATTTATCAAATTTGTGAGGCTTACTTTCCAGAAGGCCAAACAATTCACAAAAAATGTTTTTTTTTATTGGTCTTATGCAGTTCCCACACATTCGAGCAGCGACCCGGATAGTTGAATTAGGTGGGTTTTTGTTAAATGTGAGTTCAAAATCATCACAATTTAGAATAAAACCCCAAAGACGAAACTACTTCAGTCTGGGCATGGAAGTTGATTTAATACACCAAGTGTCCCACACACCACCATTTGAGTGTCGCCATCACCCCCTTGACCCCCCTAATGACATTTTCCACGCCATTCTAATTTATTGAGATGCACCTGTAACGTCTAATAGACAACCAAAAATGGACAAGTCCATACAGCTTATTAAGGGTAAAAATACACATTTTTTTAACAACTTGGACAACTTAAGACAATACAAAATGATAAAAATACAAAAAATTAATGACAAAATAATTTTATGAATACAAATACACTTAAATATTATGATAAAGAAATCTGGAATTTTTAACAACTTAAGATAATAAAAATAAAAAAATAAAATATTTTAAATAACAAGATATTTAAAATAAAAAAATCTAATACAAATCAAGAGCACGTTATCACACTTAACATTAAAACATTACAAATAAATGACAACATAAAAAAAAGATTAAACCTTTTGTTGGTTTACTTTTAACAAACAAAACAACCAACAGTGAACTTAAAGGAAACTATTAATTATTGGTTTTATTTCTTGTATAAAATGCTTCCCCAAAACGCCTCCTCCAAGGTCCAACCTCTGTTCTGCCGGGAAGTTGGTCATCCCCGGGCGTCTGGCCAATAAGAACGAAAAAACAAGCACAAGAAAGCTTGACTAATTTTTTTACTTTAATAACCAATAATTGTGACAGTGAGTCATTCTTTTGCTTGGGATGCCAATTAAAAACAAAAAAACGACGATATTTATATTGTGATCCCCATCCATTCAGTGTGTTAAACGAGAGAAAGCTCTTTTGGTAAATGTTGGGTGGTACACATACCTTGATGACCTGGAGGAAACGTGCAGTTCTTTTGTCAAAATGCCTCTTTCTGCAGAGGACCCCCCTTATGTTGAATTTGGAAACATGGGGAATTTTTTTAAAAAACCCAAAATATAATACGATTGAGGTGGTTATAACAATTGCAGAAAAAGTTTGGACATGTTCAAAAGACCAGTAAAGGAATATTTTTAAAATTCTATTTTGAGGTGTAAAATTATTGAGTATTGGGACCTCACAATGTTTGATTTAAGGTGGCAAGGGGAAATTGTAGGCTTACATGTCCAGCATCCTTGCCACGTCTTGAGGTTTCTTCATAACTCTGCACAAAACTACCGCCCTGAATAACACATGTCAATGTCAGGCGGGTAGTATTATATGCTTCCGTGTACAAGTGTTTACCAACTTTAAATATTGATGCCCATTGACCTGCAAGTTTCCATCACTAACCCTTTAAAACTCTTAATTCCAGCAGTTTAAGTTTTTCCCTATAAGTGCCCCCCACAATCCGTCTCTGCCTCCAAAATTGTCTGGCACAACTGACTTCATAACAACACAGTGATACAAAAAAACAAAACAAAAAACTGCTGTAACTAAAAAGTAGCCCAGTACAAACATTAAACTCAAATGTACATGGAATAATAAATTCGCCCTTACCGTTTTTTTACATTATGTTTTCTGTTTGTACTGTTTATGTTTTAATGCTGCGTTGCACATCTGAGCTATTTGCACTTATTATTTGTTAAGCTTTACTATCAATTTGGAAGTTTCAAAATAAATCTTATTGTAACGTTACTTGTACAATGACAAAGATATTCTATTCAATTAGCTCATGCTCTCTCTGTATCAAACAAGCCATTGTTCTGTAATAAATTCAATATAATAATTAAATTAAATAATGGACTTTGTCAGAGAGCTTTAGTGCGGAAATGTTATTTTGGAGAGTTTTTTAATATATTTTTTTTACCATTGCTGCCCGGATCTTTTCCAGATGTTGAAACTCCTCCTCAGTTTCTCCAAGCGTATGAGTGGGTTCACGTATTAAAGTAATATGGATGAATCTTGACAAAAGATGTTGGTTGGTTGGTTGCGCTTGTCTCTGTGCTGGTTTAAAATCGATTTGGTTTGTAAACAATACAAATGATAAAACTTTTACTATGATTCAATTGCAATTAATCCTCTGAACACATGCGTGCTGAACCGTGGGCTAGTCATGGGTCACTATCAAATACAATCTGCTCCCTTCACTAAAATGTCCCGGTTCCTAAACATGATAACAAATAATATAGATAAATAATGAGCACATGTCAAAACGAAAACACAGATAGTGTTGGCAAGACCAAGTAGGAATGTCCTTTATAGTTTGTTGTTTGCCCGCTGCTCTCCGACAAATAAACTTAATGCTCGCTCGTGTAAAAAAAAAATTCAAAACACAACACTGATCTATAACTCCTGTCAGCGTTGACAGGTTGTCAGTTTCAGTGGGATAACAATTGTAAATTGCATTGTTACTATAAAATGAAAGACAGCCGGAAATCAACAAATTACCTATAATGTGTATGAATGTAACATCACAGCTTGTGGGATGCATGACATCATAATTATTCAAAAATGCAAGTAAAACTTTTGAAAAAATTAAATTAGGGCATTATTTTTGGATAATAGATAATGTAATTTCATAAGCTGTAAAATAATAAATTTAAAAATATAAAAGGAAATGCTCCATTTAAATGGATTCACACAGGTTACTGCATTTGTAAGAAGCTGCGTGGGCGAAAAATACATGGAACAATTAGGCATTGGCCTGTTCATCGTTGGTCTGGTTACTGGTATAGGGTATAGCCAAGCCATTAAAATTAGACCAGAGATTGCCTCGATTTCGCCAGGTGGGCTAAAGGCAGACTGCTCATAGCCCGTCCAATTTAGAGCCAAATCGTGGCTACATATAGACCATGTCATGAAATGACACTTTTATCTTTGTAGATATTATTGACACTGCGAACATGATGGGATATCAACCATCTCATGCGCTGCCTGGTCAAAAACTACAGTGAGTCAGGTTTGACTGTCAGTGGGCTACAGATAGCCGCTCGGACTACAAGCTAAATCATGGCTATGCACAGGCTATGTATTGAACATTTAAAAAAGTGAAACCAAACACCTTGTAATCACTGTCGATTTTTGCTTACATTATGGAATATCATATATTTCGCAAGTTATTTTGCCAAAAAACGACATGAAACCAAATTCAAGGTTATTGGGCTAGAAGTGGATTACACATAACCGGACTATATCGCGTCTATACTTAACCGAGACGTTGAAATTACGGCTATTGCTTGCTGGGTGGTAGCCTATGCAGTTCAATAAAGTTATCTAAGTGACTTACTGTTAGAGGATCATGTTGTTTGCTACACAAACAGTTCCCCAACAGAAACAGATTCGCGTCTCAGAGCAACACACAATTGAAACCATTCCATTTACACCTGGCCACATAAGTCTCTGTAAAACGGATCCGATCTTCAATTCCCGCGCTATATGCAAATTTAATGGAGTTCATGTCAACGAAATCAAAAGATAAGCGCTTTATTTTATTCATCATAAGCTAATTTCAAGATCAAAGACCGCAATAGGAGAGCGTGCGGTATCAGCACTGGAAAGATAAGTTAGTCTTACTACTTTAATGAGGATGCTTGTGTGTTGAGCGTCTGCGACTTACTTTCAGTTTCATTTGCAGCAGCTTACTGAAGAGATACGCTACTCTGTTGCATTAGCGCTGTCATATCCAACTGTCATGTCATATAGCCTAGAACACCCTCTCACAATTTTATTATTTTAACATTTAACATTTTACATATGTGGTTTCAACAACCAAGATTCATTACCCACAGTTCATGGACTAGGGCTGGGGTTGATAAAAATTTCCCGATTCGATTCGATTCAATATCGATTATCTTGGACAGGTACAGTTCATGCCAAATTTCCTCAAGGAAACAAAAATCTCTCAACTAATGCTGTAAAAAAACACATGTCAGTTGGTACTACATTACTATAATACTGAAGGTTAAAATGGACTGATTTGTTAAAATTACACTTAATGGAGTTTTTTAAATAATAAAGTTACAATTACATAATAATATTTCTACTTCATTTTATTAAAATAGAACATAATGTTGGCTGTCATAAAAAAACTGATGGTTTAGTTAAACATAAATGAACATTGAAATTATATGTATGATATGATGAAATGGATAGGATCTGGTTCCATATGTAGCAAAAGGGCCTCTCTCTCCGTTGAGTTTATCTGACTAATGAGTTTATGGTCACGAATATGTTTTTATGAGTAAATTGTGAGTTACATTGTGTACAGCACGTTATGAGTCTTTGCGCGGCGGAAAATACTGATTGAGCGATTACATGAGTACAGGATATGGATGTAAAAGTTGTACTCTTTCTTTTAACGTCCCTTCGGATGTTAGTCAGTTTATTTTGTGCGAAAACTGTATTAAAGGGGTCATATGATGCTTTTTTATCATTATTTTGTGTATTTGGTGTATCAAAATATGTTGACATGCTTTAATGTTCAAAAAAAACACATTATTTTTCAAATACTATACATTATTGTAGGTCCTCTATGCCCGCCTCTCTCAAACGCTTCGTTTTCTGCAAAGTCCCTCCTTCGACAAGCACAGTCTGCTCTGATTGGAAAAGCTGACCCAGTTCATTGTGATTGGCCAAACACCGCAAGCACACGTCGGAAAATAATCGCGCTTAACTGTCACAAAACTAAATGTAAAAGTCAGAGCCCGAAAGGGGGAACGAGTCTGGTACAGAACAGTGGTGAATATGTGTTGCGCACACAGCCACGGTTTCAGACCGGCTACTTCCACTTTGAGGGTCCTCTCTCTCGCTCTCCTCTTCTCACTCTCTCGCGCACAACACACACCACCACTCTCGATCTCTCTCTTGCTCACAGCGCGCGTCCCCCACACACACACACCGCCTCGCTCTCTCTACGCTCGCGCGCGGGCACACCCCACCAACCTCTCTCTCCTCTCTTCGTTGCGTGCACACAACCACACACACTCTCTCTATCTCTCTTCTCTCGATTGCGTGCACCAAACAAACACACCTCTCTCTCTCCTCTGCTCTCTCGCGATGGGTCGCTCTATATTTGGGCGCGCATCACACACACACCTCTCTCTCTCCTCTGTTGCGGCAAACACAACACACAAAACCTCTCTTCTCTCTCTCTCTCCCTCTCTCCTCGCTTGCACACACACACCACACGGAAACCTCTCTCTCTCTCTTCCTCTCTCGTCTCTCGCTGCGTGCACACACAACCAACCTTCTCTCTCTCTCTCCTCTCGCTTCGCGTCGGCACACCCACCACCTCTTCTCCTCTCTCTTCTCTCTCCTCTCTCTCGGTGCGTGCACACACACACACACATCTCCTCTCTCTCTCTCTCTTCCGCTCGAGCCCACACACACACCACCCTCCTCTCTCTCTCTCTCTCTCCTCGCGCTTGACGTGCACACACACACCAGCGCAAAACTATGCATTTGAACAGAAACCATAACAAAACCAGTAGCTGAGTTCAAGGAGCGCCCGATGGTTCACAGCAAAGGCAGAATACCTCCTCTCCTGGTCCATAAAATTGCATTGATGTTCTGTTGTACGGAATCTTAAAGATCCTAAATGCATTTCACTTTTCGGAAGGCCACAATAAAGTTGCCTTTTGCTTTGCTAGAAAAAACAAAGGCGTCTCCCTGACATGCTGCTTCAACACTAAATGCGGTTACTGAAACCACGCCTTCTTACATTTGGGCACATGTGGGCAGCATTATGGACAAACTATTCCCACATAGTGACCTAGGATTATGGTGGGGCGTGTTGAACGAAGCGGTAGGGGGGCGTGGCAGAGTTCTTACTTTGATAAGGAAAATTATGGTTTTGAGGGACGTTAGTCTTTGCCAATTTCAGGGATTTATCATGCACACTCAGCTTGTAAAAAAAAAAAACCTCCAAAGAGAAAGGAAACTGAAACATCGAATCCATATGGACCCCTTGATGTGGAGGAGAGGATCGGTCACGTGTGCATCGCTGCCGGGTATGTTGAACGAGCGCGGACAGCGATCTGCAGCCAAAGAAACAGTGCCAACGGAAATTATTGTTGAAAAGACTGCAATACAATGGACGAATTTGAAATCTGAGACTTGTTTAAAGTAACCAGGACCAAAGCACAATGCGTATGGGCTTATATTTGGATGGGAGTCCTTCAATGTTCGCCCATTAACTGAAAAAAGGGCTAGACTAAGCGTTCTTGGGGATTAAGAAACGCATCGATCGGTAAAAATGAGAATCGAGTTTAAAGCGAGTTTCGATATGTGTTTTTACCAGCCTGTTTCATCTGGAATGATGGAAAATTCAGATATCCGATCAGAGAAAATGTATGAAGTGACCAGGTGTAAACAGGCCCAATGAAAGCATTTCAAGTAATAGATTGACTGACTTGCCGCCACCAACTGGCGGTTTTAATTGGACATTTAAGATTCATGTCCATTCAATCAATCATTCATATTGATGATACTCAAATAAGTTACATTTACAAAACATAATCGCATATACTTATTTATGCTGTTGCACTGGCAGTGTCTATCAACCGCTTGGAGCTGATGCAGATTCTATGCCATACGTGCAAAAAATTGATTTTACCAATAATGATGTAGTGGTAACAGCCCCCCCCCATCACGAAATATTTCAAAGAGAAGATGAAACTGTATGACATAAGAAAAGAAAATCCCCATTTACCCGTAAAAATCACCTGGAAAATCGATTAAAGGGGCAGACAAGGTAGGGCCTTAAATAATAAGTATTCATCCCGCTTCCGGTTATTTTGTAGCTGTACAAAACCGCTTTTGCTGCTTGAATGCAATATGGTTCTGTCTTCCCATAAGTTAATTTATTAATCTATTTATGACCACACTGTTTTTGTAGTGCAAACAGTTTTTACCGTGTACGGCCGGTTGATTCTTCTCGTTGTTTATTCATTTCCCTCAGTGGCTAAATGGAACCGCGTCTTGCACATTCACAGAAAATGGGCTTACCGATCACCGTAAGCTGCTCAAGCAGATCGGATCATCATGTTTAACATGGCACATTAAGTGACTTCTCATTGGATAACCGATCGGATCTATCTTTTCACGCAAATTAAATAAGCCTTCGACGGGGCGGGTTGCGCGACATTGACCTGAGAATCAACACGATGGCTGGATGACGTTACATACACTGAGATTCGATCACAATGTGTCGCGATTACATTAGACCAGGAAACGCGAACGGATACCATCCGATCAGGCAGCCCTTTACACTTGTCTTTCAATGGTATGTGGACAACATCCGATACAGGGTCGCATCGGTAATTGCCAAGGTTAAAGCAGCCCTCAAGTGTTGTCTTGTCATCGTCAACCGTTAGTTGAGATAGCATCCTAGACAGTACTGGTTGTGTCAAAGCAGCTTAAGTTGTGAAACGGGAAAAAAAAAAAAAATTATAGTTGTCAATAAGCAAGAAGACAATAAACAGAGTCCTTTTTCAGCTAAGTCCAGGTCATTGATGATTCAGGTGAGTCATCATCCAGTTCAGGCTCTTCCATACGTGTCCTGTGCAATTCAGTCAGATTCCCCAAACTTACGCAAGGGCCCCCCCACCGTGCTTAGTTGGGAAAGTTGACTGATTTTGCACAGAGGCGTATCATCTGGCAGACGAAACAACATGGTGTGGTTTAAGTAAGGCCTGCAACACAGTGCCGAGGACTTGGTCGGTTCCTGTGGTCTTTGCCGATTGGTCGGCGAGGTGATGAGGTCTTCGAGGGGATCTGTCTCTGGGGGGCATCTAGTTGACATGTCCCGTGACATTTCAGGGGCTCTAGAGGTACGTCTGCCTATAGCAGGGGTGGCGAACGTAGGTCCTGGAGAGCCGCAGCCCTGCAGAACTTTGCTTCAACCCTAATCAAACAACCTGAACAAGCTAATCAAGGTCTGAAGGGTTACTAGAAAGATACAGGCAGGTGAGTTTGATTAGGGGGCGGGTTGGAGCGGAACTCTGCAGGGCTGCGGCTCTCCAGGACCGGAGTTCGCCAACCCTGGACTAGGTTGCTGATCCCACAAATTGGTAGGAGATGGAACTGGATCGGGTGGCTTACAGTGACCTATCCTGCTTGTATTACATACGGATCCGTATGGTTTTACCGAGACCTCGGAAATAAGATATGAAAGCGACTACATGTAAGAAGATTGGCATCTATAACTAGTACATTGTGTGTTATGGGAAGTGTTCCTGGTTCTGGTTGACCTTATTTATGCAGCCTAACAATCCTTTAACGGAGTTGAATTATAGAAAGCGATAGGAATATGTGTAGCCAAGTGAAAGGAGATGGTCTTTATCTAGATCGAAACTGACAGAGTGTATTGCCTCCGAATGCTAGGTAGATGGTTCCGAGTTTGGTGCTAATGGAAAAGGTCTGCGTCCGCAGTTGATTTGAATTTCTAGGTTATCAAAGGCCTTTTGAGATAGTGGGTGGATGTAAAAGACAATAAATACGATATGAGCCGCTCAAGTATTTGAGGAAGCAAACCTCAGGGCTTATAAGTAATAGCAATGATTAAATGTCTCGTTTGTTAATAGGGAGCCAGGCAGGTTGACAGAACCGGGCTGAATATGGCATACTTCCTGGTTTCTAGTAAAGAAACTCTAGCTGCTGTCTTTGGACCAGGCTGGAGTTTGTTTATTTAAAGGTGCGCTGAGCAAACACCAATAAAGCATTACCCAAAACTTAACCTGAGGTCCATGAAGGCATGAATTAATGCGAAATCTGTTTTTTAAGATGGAAAAATGCAGTTTTACAAATGCTAGAAACGTGTCTTTCAAAGGAAAGATTGCTATCAAATAACACACCTAGGTTTCTAACTGATGACAAAGATTTGACAGAGCAGCCATCAAGTGTTAGACAGTATTTTAACAACCGTTTTTTCCCCCCAGAAATTAAGCCAGTAGGAAATTAGTAGTATACAGTTTTAATATAGGCTATGGCATTACGAGTTACGGAATTGGCATGTTGAGTCAATCCCGCGAAGAAATATAGAAATAAAGTGTCATCAGCATAGCTGTGAAAGCTAACACCATGTTTCCTGATGATATCTCCTAAGGGTAACATGTAAAGTGTTAAAGAGCAACGGCCTTAGTACTGAGCCTTGTGGCATTCCATACTGCACTTGTGATCGATATGATTCCTCTTCATTCACTGCTACGAATTGATGATGGTCAGATAAGTATGATTTGAATCATGCCAATGCAGTTCACTAATTCCAACATAATTTTGTAGTCTATTCAAAAGAGAGGGGGACCAAGGGGGCAGTGTGGCCTAATGGATAGAGAGTCGGACTAGTAACCGAAGGTCACGGGTTGGAGTCTCGGTCCGGCAGGGATTGTTGGTGGGGGAGTGAATGTACAGCGCTCTCTTCCACCCTCAGTACCACGACGAGGTGATACCCTTGAGCAAGGCACCGAACCCCCAAATGCTCCGGCGCCGCCGAGAAAAATAAAAAAAGGCGCCACTGCACGGTAGTTGTGTTCACTGGGGGGCGGCGGTGTGTGTGCACTTGGATGGGTTAAATGCAGAGCACAAATTCCGACTATGGGACCACAATAACTTGGCACCGTCACATCACCAGACCTCATCATCAGAAATTGTGGTCGATAGTGTTAAATGCAGCGTTAAGATCCAGTAGTACTAATAGAGAAATACAACCACGATCGGATGATAAGAGAAGGTAATTTGTAACTCTGCTGAGATCAGTCTCATTACTATGATACGATCTAAATCCTGAACGGAAATCCTCACAGATTTTTCTCTAAGATGGAACATAGCTGAGAGGATATTGCCTTTTCTAGTATCTTTCACAGAAAAGGGAGATTTGAGATCGTACTGTAATTAACTAATTCTCTAGGATCAAGTTGTGTTTTTTTAATGAGAGGCTTAATAACAGTTTGAAGGTTTTTGGGACATATCCTAACGACATTGACTAATTAATAATATTCAGAAAAGGATCTATGACTTCTGGAAGCATCTCTTTTAATAGCTTAGATGGAATAGGGTCTAACATAAATGTTGTTGTTTTATACAATTCTTCCTTTCCTATAGCAGACAATGAGTGGAACTGTTCCAATCAGGGGATCTGTCTTATACAATACTGTAGCTGATGGCTGCATGGTTGTAATTGTATCTCTGATAGTATCAATTTTGGAAGTAAAGAAGTTCATCAAGTTCATTCTGCTGTGATGTTGGGAAATGTCTGTGTCTGTTGATGCTTTATTTTTTTTAATTTAGCCACTATATTGAATAAATACCTGGGGTTGTTTTGGTAACCTATCAGTTTTTGGTTTAGAAAAAAAACGTGAACACTGTCCTTAAAAATCTAAATTCCTATATAACATTATAATAAGTAGGCCTATACTATTGTACTAAAATGTTCAGCTTTAGCTCACGCATCTTAAAGCAGTGCAATCATCCACATTACTGAATATAATTAGAATATTACACAATCATATACTTTCTAGATTTTTCTTCTTAAAAACGGTAATACGCATATTGTTCATATTCTGCAGAGTTATTTTTTACACATTGTTTCATCAACAGTAAGCCTATGTTTTAAAGAATCACTGTAATTATGTTCGTGATGCCCATTTTTAGCTGAACCTTAAGAATAATCGTGCATTGTCTAGATTTAGTCTTTTCTTTGAGCAATATATTATGATACCGATAAAGCAGAAGTACTGTAGGACTCACTCTATATGTTTGGCTTATGCTTTGAATAGATGATTAAATTTGCAATAAGAACATTTCACCCAACTAATGTAATCTCAGATGCTTTTAAGCAAATCAGCTAATCGTTTCTCTGACTCGCTGCCAGATAAGATTTTATATTTATATTACAACCTTCGCTTCAGACATAAGATCTTTAAGGACCCTCTCTCACCCATCCCAGTATCAAATAAAAGATGGATTACATGATTCTAACAGCACACTAATGTACAATTACATTTGGTCTTACTCTGGGAAAAGGTATTAAACCTTGATTTTTATTGAAGCTGACTTTTATTTTCCCATATTTATGTGCAGGTTAAATGAGGAGATGCAGAAAAGACAGGAAGTTGAGAATAATTTGACTCTCTTTCGTAAGGTAATGTGATGGAAAGTATTTTACAACATACTGTATATTTCCACTGAATGCTGTCTCTGAGGTTCTTTACATGTCATCCCTGCAGCACTCTAAAATGCAATGTTTAATTTTTTTAAGTATATAAAACCAGATATAACAGTAGTATTAATCTGACTGTTTGTACTTGAAGGATGTGGATAATGCTACACTTGCTCGTCTGGAACTGGAGAGAAAGATTGAATCTCTGATGGATGAGATTGAGTTCCTCAAAAAGATGCATGATGAGGTGAGACACAAATATTTCATTAAGAAATAATTAATTGGTAAATGGTCAAATCAAATTCCTGTCTATGCTGAAAAAATATGGTGTAGAAACCATATCCCAAAGCTATATCAAAGCTGAATTGTTATGATAAACGTGTATGTTTATAGGGATAGTATCTAAATTACATGCTGGTGTATTACCTCAAAGAAGCTGGTATTTGTGGGGTAAGAAAGTATGTAATAGGCTAATCTATCAGTAGCCTATCTGTAGCCAATTACATTTTTACTAGGGATAGTTCACCCAAAAATGAACATTCTGTCATCACTTATACAAATGGCTGAAAAAGAGGTGCTCTACCAACAGAGGAGGAGGTGCAACCAAAAATAAAAAAAGTAATGTCATTTAGAAAAGCTGCAACACTCACTCTTGATGAAATCCAACTTTAGTGGTTAAAATACATGTGACGTTTCGGCCATTCTCCAGGCCTTCATCAGACCATGCAGCTTTTCTACTAAGTATAGTTCAAATCTATTAACATATTTACTGAAATATCGCTCAAGACTTACTGATATAAAAATGATAATTAACAATTATTTGGAAAACTACCGGTACTTGTGCACAATGCACATTTCTTAATATTAAGCCTAATGTGTTTTAATGTCACTATTGATGAAGATCTTTGAATAATATCGCATTAAATGCAAGATATTTAAATTGTACCTGAAGTATACTTGCAATAGTTTCACTTTAGTCAAATATACTTCAGTAATGTTCCTTTAGGACTTCACCCAATTAAGTGCCACAAAATCAGTTTTTCCAATTTAGCAGACTTTAAGTAGTATATTAAAAGTACAATTGCACTGTATTTTTATTAAGTACATAAATATATAAATGTATTTATACTATACTTAGCATGAAATAAATGTATTCCAAATACATTTTAGTATATTTATTTTCACTAGGGGTCCCTTTAATGAATTTAGAAAGTATAGTCGTGGATCAAAAGATTAATTACAACCCCAATTCCAAAAAATTTGGACACTGTACAAATTGTGAGTAAAAAAGGAATGGAATATTTACAAATCTCATAAACTTATATTTTTTTCACAATAGAATATAGATAACATATAAAATTTTGAAAGTGAGACATTTTGAAATGTCATTCCAAATATTGGCTCATTTTGGATTTCATGAGAGCGACACATTCCAAAAAAGTTGGGACAGGTAGCAATAAGATGCCAGAAAAGTTAAATGTACATATAAGGAACAGCTGGAGGACCAATTTTTGCAACTTATTAGGTCAATTGGCAACAGGATTGGGTATAAAAAGAGCCTCTCAGAGTGGCAGTGTCTCTCGGAAGTCAGGATGGGCAGAGGATCACCAATTCCCCCAATGCTGCGGCGAAAAATAGTGGAGCAATATCAGAAAGGAGTTTCTCAGAGAAAAATTGCAAAGAGTTTGAAGTTATCATCATCTACAGTGCATAATATCATCCAAAGATTCAGAGAATCTGGAACAATCTCTGTGCGTAAGGGTCAAGGCCGGAAAACCATACTGGATGCCCGTGCTTTTCGGGCTCTTAGACGGCACTGCATCACATACAGGAATGCTACTGTAATGGAAATCACAACATGGGCTCAGGAATACTTCCAGAAAACATTGTCGGTGAACACAATCCACCGTGCCATTCGCCGTTGCCGGCTAAAACTCTATAGGTCAAAAAAGAAGCCATATCTAAACATGATCCAGAAGCGCAGGCGTTTTCTCTGGGCCAAGGCTCATTTAAAATGGACTGTGGCAAAGTGGAAAACTGTTCTGTGGTCAGACGAATCAAAATTTGAAGTTCTTTTTGGAAACTGGTACGCCATGTCATCCGGACTAAAGAGGACAAGGACAACCCAAGTTGTTATCAGCGCTCCGTTCAGAAGCCTGCATCTCTGATGGTATGGGGTTGCATGAGTGCGTGTGGCATGGGCAGCTTACACATCTGGAAAGGCACCAATGCTGAAAGGTATATCCAAGTTCTAGAACAACATATGCTCCCATCCAGACGTCGTCTCTTTCAGGGAAGACCTTGCATTTTCCAACATGACAATGCCAGACCACATACTGCATCAATTACAACATCATGGCTGTGTAGAAGGATCCGGGTACTGAAATGGCCAGCCTGCAGTCCAGATCTTTCACCCATAGAAAACATTTGGCGCATCATAAAGACGAAGATGCGACAGAGACCTAAGACAGTTGAGCAACTAGAAGCCTGTATTAGACAAGAATGGGACAACATTCCTATTCCTAAACTTGAGCAACTTGTCTCCTCAGTCCCCAGACTTTGCAGACTGTTATAAAAAGAAGAGGGGATGCCACACAGTGTTAAACATGGCCTTGTCCCAACTTTTTTGAGATGTGTTGATGCCATGAAATTTAAAATCAACTTATTTTTCCCTTAAAATTATAAATTTTCTCAGTTTAAACATTTGATATGTCATCTGTGTTGTATTTTGAATAAAATATTGAAATTTGAAACTTCCACATCATTGCATTCTGTTTTTATTCACAATTTGTACAGTGTCCCAACTTTTTTGGAATCGGGTTTGTACAATTATAGGCCAAATATACCTTTCTGTGTAATTATCAGTATAAACTATATGTAAGTATACATTTGTTAAACAAAAACAACAAAAATTGACAAAGTATAGGCTCTTATTGTAGGTTTAAAGAGTATTTACAGGGTCAGTTGGGTCCAGCCAGTGGGCATGTCTAGTTTCTGACCCGTACTCAGTGTTTAAGACCTGAGAGGAATACATTTAAACTTGCTTTTATGAAAATAAATATTTGTCATAAAATTGTGAGGATTTAATGAGGAAGCCTATTGTCATGGCATATACATTTTTGTTGTTGTTGACCTTTACATTTTGACCTTTTAACCTCATTATCTGTATACTGTTTTCAACAAAAAACAACATGCAAGCATTAAAAATAATTGTGTATTTTAAATGTGTAGGAAATTCAGGATGTACAGGTGAGTGTTCAGAGTCAGCAGATGAAGATGGAGGTGATGGAGACGTCCAGCCGGCCTGATCTGACGGCAGCACTTCGAGACATTAGAGCTCAGTATGAGAGCATCGCCACCAAAAACATGCAGGAATCTGAGGAGTGGCACAAGTCCAAGGTGAGTGCCATCGTGAAGAGCCACAGTGTGAGGGTGTTACTGATAATACACTGGTAAAATACCGTAAAACGTACTGATCATCTTGTTTTCTCTGTTAGTTTGCTGACCTGACTGATTCAGCTAAGCGCAATGCTGAGGCCATGAGACAGGCTAAGCAAGAGACCAATGACCTGAGGAGACAAATTCAAGCACAGAACTGCGATATCGATTCTCTCAAGAGCACTGTACATACATATGATAAAATGTTTTATGCATCTTCTTTTCAAGCTGCCTAAAGCTTTGGATAAAAAACAGAAATTGATTCAGGTGTTTCACTACTTGTGCTTTATTTGAAACCTAAACTGTCTAGTTGATGCAAGTTCTTGCTCGAGTGTTGTATATTTCTGTTGTCATTATGTAAAACAATATACATTTATGATATTCCCTTATTTAGACAATTGTATGTGTTTGTGATGGTAGAATGAGGCTTTGCTGAGGCAGATGCGAGAAATGGAAGAGCAGTTTGCTGCAGAGGCCGGAAACGATCAACATTCTGTGTCCCGTCTGGAAGATGAGATACGGCACCTGAAGGAGGAGATGTCACACCACCTGCGGGAATACCAGGATCTGCTCAACGTTAAGATGGCCCTAGATATTGAGATTGCCACCTACAGGAAGCTTCTGGAGGGAGAGGAAAACCGGTAAGAGTGATGCCATTGAGCCACTTTAACACGTTTCTGTGTGTAAAGTGTTTGTTTTACCTGGTAACTGATGACCTTCAAACGGCACCTTTCAGAATTGTGGTTCCTATCATGAAAATGCCTTCAATGAGTGGATACAGTGGTGGTGAGTCTACCATAACATATAACATCATAAACATTATTATTATTTAACTATTAAAATAAAAATAACACTTTAGGATTTAAAAAACATAAAAAAGCAAGATGGAAGGGTTGAGTGTTCAAGTAATAGTTGTCACTCAAAATTAAAAGAGTTGTAGAATCACACACACAGACCAGCCAAGCAAACCCTGTGTATATTGTTTCTTAAAGGGATCATTCACCCAAAAATTTAAATGTTGTCATTAATTACTCACCCTCGCCTCGTGTCGTTCCAAACCCGTAAGACCTTCGTTCATCTTCGGAACACAAATTAAGATATTTTTGATGGAATCTGAGAGCTTTCTGACCCTGCATACAGTAGACAGCAACGCAACTGACATGTTCCCAAGTCCAGAAACGTAGCAAGAGATCTGTAAAATAATCCATGTGACATCAGGGGTTCAACCGGAATTTTACGAAGCTACGAGAATACTTTTTGTGCGCAAAGAAAAAAAAACGACTTTATTCAACAATTCGTCACCGCATCACCCTGTAGCGTAATTTTGGAGAATATCCGCTGGACGTAAACAATGTATGCTGTTCTGTGTCAGCTGCGTCACACGGATACGCGGTTTTCGTTCAGATCAAATCACAACAATGTAGGAAACAGATCCGGCGTGACGCAGCTGACACAGAACAGCATACATTGTTCACGTCCAGCTGATGAACTCCAAAATTACGCTACAGGGTGACGTGGAGGAGACGAATTGTTGAATAAAGTCTTTTTTTTTTTTTTTGTGCACAAAAAGTATTCTTGTAGCTTCATATAATTGCGGTTGAACCACTGAAGTCACATGGATTATTTTACCAATCTCCTTGCTACGTTTCTGGATTTGGTAACATTTCAGTTGTATTGCTGTCTATGCAGGGTCAGACAGCTCTCAGATTCCATCAAAAATATCTTAATTTGTGTTCCGAAGATGAACGAAGGTCTTACGGGTTGGTAACGACATGAGGGTGAATAATTAATGACAGAATTTTCAGTTTTGGGTGAACTATCCATTTAACTTTGCTCATACAATGCCATTTGCATTTTGATGTTTATTTATGAATATCAATAGATTTATTGGAATAACCTTAATAAAAAAAAAATTGGAATAACCTAAATTTACAATTGAGCTGCCTTGCCTTATTATGTAGGAAATTGTGCAGCACAAATGACCTTATAGCAGAAATGGAATTTTCTTCATTTTTGTATTATGTCAGAATAATCCAAGATGATCATATTTCAATGTATGTGACATCAAGTAAACAAGAGCTAATTCAAAACTTTTGATTAAAATGTAATCAAAAGTAGTTCTCACCTAAAACCAATTCGATTACTTTGGAAGACATGATTAATAACACTGGAGTTGTATGTTGGGTGTACGATTCCTTTGTGTAAAAGGTCACATTTCCTTCTATCAGCTGAAACGAAAATGAGTTAACTTTTGATTGCTACTGTAGTTGCTCATGATAATAATAATGGACAGATACAAGGGGTAAACAATTGTTTCCATGTCTCCACTCATATAATTTCATATCCTTTTACAAAACACAAAAACAATTCATCTGTGTCCATGTGTAAGGTTTTATAGCATCTGATATGTGATGTCTTTGAACAGATTATGGTCAGTTTTCTGATACTGGACCTGGAAAGAAAGTCCTAATCAAGACCGTTGAGATTCGTGATGGAGAGGTGAGACATTTTGATTCCAGTCTAACTGAAACAGACATCAGAGCATCCTTTAACAATAAATTGGCCAGTGAAAAACACTCTATCACTCAGTATTCTCATTGTTTAAAGTTATAGCTTGTTTGCCTTTGTTTTTTCCTTCAAATGTATATGTGTAACATATGTAGCATATATCTGATTGATTCTTTTGCTCATTGCTCAGGTGGTGAAAGAATCTACAAAGGAAAAGAGCAGAGATGTGAAAAAAGATTCTCATGGTCAAGGAGCTTCTGAAAAAGATTAGAATGTGAATTCTAATTCAATTCATTCATTAGAAATGAATGATGAGTTATTAATCGTGTGTTGCAATTTTAAAGGAACTGTAATAGTACAATGTAGGCACAGTTTACAATGATGGTAGCAGTGTAGTGAATAATCAGCAAGTATTTGACTCTGTATTGTGTATAATATGGTGCTATTACTATATATGAGCATAAAATGACAATGCTTTAACTAATAAATCATGTATGCAGGCCTAAATAAAGTCACTAACAAGATGCCCAACAAACAAACACACTTACAGACATCAAAAACATCTTAAAATAAAAGTGAATGTAAACAGAATTGTTTGGCTTCTTGTCCATAATAAAGTGTTTGAGCTTGAGTCTTGCCACAGGCACGGTCGGATTAAATCAGAGGATTTTTAATCTGCTCCTGAGGACCAACAGCACTGCACATTTTGTGATTCGGTTCATTAGCTCATTAAAAGAGAGCTCTATGAACTCAAGTGTGTCAGATAAGAAAGACAAACTAAATGTGCATTGCTTGGGTCCTCATAAACAGAATTGAAAAACACTCACACCTCATGAGACTGAGTTTTTTTTTTGTTTGTTTGTTTTAAACGCTGAACCAATGGCTTATAGCATATTAATATTAATTACACAATATTTAGCATTAATTGTTATATATATGTAAGCAACATGTACACATTTGTAGTTTTGAGAAAGTCAACTGTAAACTTGGTTAGAAAGAAAAATATTTGTAAGGACACTGATATGAGGTCATAAAAATATATTAAACATTATAAAGTTTATAAGATAGTATATGTTAAACATATGCTAGAGTATCTCAAAGAAGCCAGTATGTGTGAAAAAAGTATTTAATATGCTGCTCAATGATTGAAGCAGTCTTCATTTGGCAGGTCTTGTGGCAAAATCTGTACTTAAACTGTAGGCACTGCTGGAAAGCCTGAACTGTTTTGGTTTGTCACGGCATGTCCTGCAGAAAGCTGAGAAGCAGAAGGAGCAGGAGGATGAGGTATACAGTCAGCAAGCTCCATAACTAGAGCTTCCAGAGTTCCCTCTGTGTTTTCACTTTCTTATCCTGCAGTGCAATGATGAAAGACCACGCAATATCCACAAAGTGATCAAAAGAGAGAGGTACCACTTTCTGGTTTTGTGAAGCACTCAGTAGTATCCAGTGAGGGTATCGGATACCTCCACTCCTCCTATGTCCCTGTGTGGAAAACAAATAAGTCAATACCAAATATAAAACATCTACACAAATTTTTCACAACACCACTGAGAAAATTCTACTCACTTGTCATTTGACACTGCAGCAGGAATGGGAAAAGTAATTTCTGTCTATTTTCCATCTGATGTTTTCACTCTCTGCACAGTCTGATCTCCACTGGCTGAATGAAAGGAAGAACATATTAGGACTTCTTCACAAACAGAAGTTGGTTGTCCCTAATCCATCCTATGCTTCCACGGGGTGCATTTTGGGACAGCTTGTTGAGGATGGTTTGTGGGAAGCCCACCCTGTAACTCCTGATGGTCCCACAGTCAAAGATGTTTTTTGAGGAGGTACCTAAATAGCATTGATATAGTGTAGAAATAATCTACAAACAGTTTGTACCCCAAGACCTTGTCATCCACCAGAGTCTTGACTGATTCTTAGTTCAGTCCCTTGATTTGTTGGATCTGAGTTACTGGGGAATTGCCTACATAAACCAAGAAATCCCATAAATGTGATGTGAAAAAACATGGCTTGTATGCCCACTTTATTAGGTTATCATTATGATTTTGTTTTAGCCCAATTCTTGCCTTCCATGCCACTACCCTCTCAACTCTTGGCGAGTTTCTGGTGTGGATAGAAGAAGGCCTTGCATCCATCATGTATCCGCTGATACACTGATTGCAGTTAGCTGAGGAGATCATAAGCAGGTGTTCCTTTCCCCCCTCATGTTTTCAGCATTGGATTGCTAAGTTAAAGTGCTGAGGAGATGGCCTAAACTTTCCTGCACGACATGACAGTCGCTGGAAAGTCAATGTCAATGCCATAGAGACTAGTCCCATTCACATAATCGGCAGCTGTCAGAATCTTTACCAGATCCATGGAGATAACAATTGAAAGGAAGGAGCATGTCCTGCCTTAGTCTCCTTGTGGTCTCCAGGTGCTTGGCAGTGTAGGCATTTTTAATTTAGTTTGGCATACAGATGATAAACAGTTGGAACAACACCAGAGGACTACTGGACTGCTTCAGGTTAATTTGAGGCCCAGGTGTTCAAGCTGGGTTTTCAAAGTAGCTATACATAAACTAGAGTTGGATTTGATGTATCTGGCTCGTCATCCCTGGATTTATCATTCTACTCCTCATCACTTAATTCACGAAGCCCATCTACAAGTGTATAAAAAAAGTGTATAACCCTCTAAAAAGTGTATAACCTCTTTTTGGATAACCTCTGTGGATCCATGTGACAACCATGAAGTGTGGAGTGAAGGTGCAAATGAAAGTCTGGGTGCTCCTGGAGCATGCAAGTTTATTTTCATGCATGCTTACAAACTTTCAGTAGCAATTTTTAAGCTTAAGGTGGACATGCGATTAGCAGCAGCAGACAATCTGCGTTTGACTGGATAATGATTTTGTCAAGATCAATTTTCAGAAAGGTTGTTGGCCAGCTGAACTGTTGAAAACTTACTGGCATTAGATAAGGCTTTGGCAGCTCTGGTTGGTTATTGAGACTTGTTTGAGCAAATACTAGACAAATCTTTTGGACAAATACTAGAATGGATGTTATGTAATGAATTATTAGCATACAGTTTTTACAACATCATATATAGTGGGTACGGAAAGTATTCAGACCCCCTTAAATTTTTCACTCTTTGTTATATTGCAGCCATTTGCTAAAAATCATTAAGTTAATTTTTTTCCTCATTAATGTACACACAGCACCCCATATTGACAGAAAAACACAGAATTGTTGACATTTTTGCAAATTTATTAAAAAAGAAAAACTGAAATATAACATGGTCCTAAAGTATTCGACCCTTTGCTGTGACACTATTATATTTAACTCAGGTGCTGTCCATTTTTCTGATCATACTTGAGATGGTTCTACACATTCATTTGAATCCAGCTGTGTTTGATAATACTGATTGAACTTGATTAGGAAAGCCACACACCTGACCTAAGACCTTACAGCTCACAGTGCATGAAAGAGCAAATGAGAATCATGAGGTCAAAAAGAACTGCCTGAAGAGCTCAGAGACAGAATTGTGGCAAGGCACAGATTGTGGCAGGCCAAGGTTACAAAAAAAGTTCTGCTGCACTTAAGGTTCCTAAGAGCACAGTGGCCTCAATAATCCTTAAATGGAAGACATTTGGAACGACCAGAACCCTTCCTAGAGCTGGCCGTCCGGCAAACTGAGCTATCGGGGGAGAAGCGCCTTGGTGAGAGAGGCAAAGAAGAACCCAAAGATCACTGTGGATGAGCTCCAGAGATGCAGTCGGGAGAAGGGAGAAAGTTGTAGAAAGTCAACCATCACTGCAGCCTCCACCAGTCGGGGCTTTATGGCAGAGGGGCCCGATGGAAGCCTCTCCTCAGTGCAAGACACATGAATGCCCGCATGGAGGACTCCAAGATGGTTAGAAATAAGATTCTCGGGTCTGATGAGACCAAGATAGAACTTTTGGCCTTAATTCTAAGCGGTATGTGTGTTGAAAACCAGACACTGCTCATCACCTGTTCCAACAGTGAAGCATGGTGGTGGCATTATCATGCTGTGGGGGTGTTTTTCAGCGCAGGGACAGGACGACTGGTTGCAATAGAGGGAAAGATGAATGCGGCCAAGTACAGGGATATCCTGGACGAAAACCTTCTCCAGAGTGCTCAGGACCTCAGACTGGGCTGAAGGTTTACCTTCCAACAAAACAATGACACTAAGCACACAGCTAAAATAACAAAGAAGTGGCTTCACAACAACTCTGTGACCGTTCTTGAATGGCCAAGCCAGAGCCCTGACTTAAACCCAATTGAGCATCTCTGGAGAGACCTAAAAATGGCCGTCCACCAACATTTACCATCCAACCTAACAGAACTGGAAGGATCTGCAAGGAGGAATGGCAGAGAAAAAAAACTTGTTGCATCTTTCCCAAAAAGACTCATGGCTGTATTAGATCAAAAGGGTGCTTCTACTTGGAATACTTAGAATTGTTGACATTTTTGCAGATTTATTAAAAAAGAAAAACTGAAATATCACATGGTCCTGTGTTTTTCTGTCAATATGGGTGCTGTGGTCATTGATTTTTTTTTTGAAAAAAATTTACTTGAATGATTTTAGCAAATGGCTGCAATATCACAAAGAGTGAAAAATTTAAGGGGGTCTGAATACTTTCCGTACCCACTGTATATCTCAAAATGAAATAATATATCACGGTCTTAAATATGTAATAACAATGAGCCCAGTGGTGGGCTAGTGAGAGTTAACCGCTTTAAAGAAATCGTTCTTCTAAAAATGAAAATATGCTTACTGCCTCAGGCCATCCAAAATGTAGGTGACTTTCTTTCGTAGCGTACTAAAGATGGTTTGTAGCTAAACCCATGGGACTATACTTTATTCCACTTTAGACTTACTACTAAGTAACTTTGCAACTACATGAAAACTAACTCACATTAATTTGCAAATACATGTTAAGTAACTCTCATTTGAGTGTTAGCAGACAGGGTAGCACTTTTACAGTGTACATACTTTTGTACTTATAGCAATTAAAATAACTGGGTAATACTAATCCTGAACCTAACCCATGTAGGTACCTTATACTACCCATTACTTTCCTGGGTAAATACACTGTACAAGTACTGTAAAATCAAGTGCAACTACAAACTGTATGGTTAGGGTTAGTAGAATAAGTTGACATGTTCTAGCAAAGTCACCTGCAGTCAGTAAAATATCTGTTGGGGGACCATCAAAATTAAGAATAAGGAGATATTATGCATATAGTCCACTAATAATGGACTATTCACAATTCACAAAGTTTATTAATCTAAATAAAGAAAAGACACCCATCACAAATAACAGGGATCCTATCAAAAAGATCCCTGGAGTCCCTGCTCTCTCTCCCAAAACATGCAAACACTTTTAGACTGCGACGTCAGCAAAGATTTGGGCTTGAATATTGTGAAGTGAGATAGAAGGTCCCTAAGATAAGATATGTGGAGTTCATAACTGCACATTTTCTGCTATGAGGCAAAAGGATTGAATAAATTCTTCAGGGACAAAAAAAAAAAAAAAAAAAAAAGATTTTCATGCCGGACAGCACACTATACCATGCTGCTTAAAACATTTGTAGTTGTTAAACCTTGTCAAAACGTGAGGTTGATACAGTACATCACGATCAGCTTGTGGTTTAAAAGAGAACTTACGATTTGAGAGAAATGAGTGGTCAGTGGATGTTGTGTGCTGATGTGGCTAACATGAGTGTCTAAAAGATGCATCTTCAATACAATTTTTTTACACTATTGAAATGTATCAATGCAATTCCATACATCAGTCCATATCGTTATACCTCTAGCACCTAGTAGGTACACCTTTCCTGATCTACTTCTGAAGGATGCATATTAATACCTTAAGGACCCACACACCCCGAAGCCAAATTCAAATCATCTATCAAGCATATCAAGAATGAAAGACAAAAGAGAAACTAGTAAGGAACTGGGGTACTTTTAATGTAAATAGCAGAAACAACCATGGCACTACAGGGATTACAAGCTTATCAAAATGAACCGCAAAGAACACTTAAAAAAATGAATAAAAATACAAGGGTAAGAACCATTTTTATACATTTCCAAACCGCTCCGCACGTTTTCGCTTCTTTGCCTGAAAGAGAAAGAGAAGGTGGGATAAGGAGATGGCCATCATAGTGAGAAACAAGATAGTAACATGGTCAATACTGATATAAATAGGAGCCTCGCTTGGTGTTTCCACGATTTACAGCGGATAAGATTCAGTTTTATTCCTCTAAAGTGATTGTGCTAAGGATGATAGTCTGCCTTTTTTTTTAATTTTTTTTATGTACATACACACACACACACACACACACACACACACACACGGAAAGTATTCAGACCCCCTTAAATTTTTCACTCTTTGTTATATTGCAGCCATTTGCTAAAATAATTAAAGTTAATTTTTTTTCCTCATTAATGTAACCACAGCACCCCATATTGACAGAAAAACACAGGATTGTTGACATTTTTGCAGATTTATTAAAAAAGAAAAACTGAAAATATCACATGGTCTAAGTATTCAGACCCTTTGTGTGACACTCATATATTTAACTCAGGTGCCTGGCCGATTCTTCTGATCATCCTGAGATGGTTCTACACCTTCATTTGAGTCCAGCTGTGTTTGATTATACTGAGTGGACTTGATTAGGAAAGCCACACACATGTCTATATAACACCTTACAGCTCACAGTGCATGTCAGAGCAAATGAGAAATCTTGAGGTCAAAGGAACTGCCTGAAGAGACAGAATTGTGGCAAGGCACAGATATGGCCAAGGTTACAAAAAAATTTCTGCTGCACTTACGGTTCCTAAGAGCACAGTGGCCTCCAAAATCCTTAAATGGAAGACGTTTGGGACGACCAGAACACTTCCTAGAGCTGGCCGTCCGGCCGAAATGAGCTATCGGGGGAGAAGAGCCTTGGTGGAGAGGTAAAGAAGAACCCAAAGATCAAAGTGGCTGAGCTCCAGAGATGCAGTCGAGAGATAGGAGAAAGTTGTAGAAAGTCAGCCATCACTGCAGCCTCCACCAGTCGGGGCTTTATGGCAGAGTGGCCCGACGGAAGCCTCTCCTCAGTAAAAGACACATGAAAGCCCGCATGGAGTAAAAAACACCTGAAGGACTCCAAGAATGGTGAGAAATAAGATTCTCTGGTCTGATGAGACCAAGATAGAACTTTTTGGCCTTATTTCTAAGCGGTATGTGTGGAGAAGAAAACCAGCACTGCTCATCACCTGTCCAAAAATACAGTCCCAACAGTTGAAGCATGGTGGTGGCAGCATCATGCTGTGGGTGTTTTTCAGCTGCAGGGACAGGATGTCTGGTTGCAATCGAGGGAAAGATGAAGCGGCCAAGTACAGGGATATCCTGGAAAAAAACCTTCTCCAGAGTGCTCAGGAACTCAGACTGGGCCGAAGGATTACCTTCCAACAAGACAATGACCCTAAGCACACAGCTAAAATAAGAAGGAGTGGCTTCACAACAACTCTGTGACTGTTCTTCAATGGCCCAGCCAGAGCCCTGACTTAAAACCAATTGAGCATCTCTGGAGAGACCTAAAAAGGCTGTCCACCAACGTTTACCATCCAACCTGACAGAACTGGAGCGGATCTGCAAGGAGGAATGGCAGATGATCCCCAAATCCAGGTGTGAAAAACTTGTTGCATCTTTCCAAAAAGACTCATGGCTGTATAGATCAAAAGGGTGCTTCTACTAAATAATGAGCAAAGGGTCTGAATATTTAGGACCATGTGATATTTCAGTTTTTTTTTTTAATAAATCTGCAAAAATGTCACACAATTCTGTGTTTTTCTGTCAATATGGGGGGATGTGTGTACAGTAATGAGGAAAAAAAAATAACTTAAAAAAATTTTAGCAAATGGCTGCAATATAAAAAAAAATGAGTGAAAAATTTAAGGGGGTCTGAATACTTCCGTACCCACTGTCTAGTAGATATATTTTTATATATATATATAAAAATCGCTCCTGTCCTTTATTGGAATCGCACACTAAATTTAATCAGAGGATGATGGCAAAAATGTAGTCTTGCCACAAAGTGATGAATTTTGTTCACGCTTGTCTCTTTTATGGTAGGCATGTCAGGCCTCCCCAAAATATTAATTGGAAGAAATTATGATTCTACCAAAGATAACCTGAATAATTTCTAGAACTATCAGAAATGTTTGAACTCGAGCTTGTAACAAACTCTGAATACAGTGTTTTCCAACACTTTAGATAGTGTAGCACCTTTCCGTCAAAATTTTTTTAAATTAATTCATATATGCAGGTGCGTTCTCATAAAATATTAAATAAAACAAACTAATGCATAAATACAAATATCTGTCTGGTACTCCATTAGATGCTGGAGCTTAAAAAAAATTTATGAGATATATTAATTTCCTAAGAACAAAGCTATTTGTTCATGTCTGAATAACGTTGCAGAACTTTATTACTTGAATGTTTAGGAAGCAAATAACTAATAAATATGAACAAAATCCACATAAACCTATGCTAAAAAGCCCATACACACGTGGACAAAATTGTTGGTACCCTTCCATTAAAGAAAAACCAACAATGGTTACTGAAATAACTTGAAACTGACAAAATAATAAAAACATTACTGAAATTAACTACTGAAATGATTGCTGTTGAATTGTGGTTAACCTAGCATTTTAAAAAAAAAAAAAAAAAAAAAAAAAAAAATTTAACTGGCTTGGGAAAAAAAAAAAAAAAAAAAAAAAAAAAAAAAAAAAAAAAAAGACGGTACCCCTAGAAAAAATTTGAAAAAGGACTGAAAATAATTTGACCATAGGGACCATGTTAAATAAAGAGTGTCCTGTAATTAGCATCACAGGTGTCTTCAAACTTGTAATCAGTCAGTCTATTTATTTCAGTTCAGTATTCAGTTCTATTTATTAATATTTCAGCCTATTTAAAGGGTGAAAAGTAGTCACTGTGCTGTTTGGTATCATGGTGTGCACCACACTGAACATGGACCACAGAAAGCTAAGGAGACAGTTGTCTGAGGAGATTAGAAAGAAAATTATAGACAAGCATGTTAAAGGTAAAGGCTATAAGACCATCTCCAAGCAGCTTGATGCTCCTGTGACTACAGTTGCACATAATATTCAGAAGTTTAAGGTCCACGGGACTGTAGCAAACCTCCCTGGATGTGGCCGCAAGAGGATAATATGAATGGAAACCAAAGAGCCCAGAACAACTTCCAAAGAGAGGTGACCTCCAAGGTCAAGGTACATCAGTGTCAGATCGCACCATCAGTCGCTGTTTGAGCTAAAGTGGACTTAATGGAAGATGACTGAGGAGGACTCCACTGTTGAAAGCAAGTCATAAAAAAAGCAAAACTGGAATTTTCCAAAATGCATATTGACAAGCCATTAAGCTTCTGGGAGAATGTCCTTTGGACAGATGAGAAAGCTTTTTGGCAAGTCACATCAGCTCTATGATCACAGACGCAAAAATGAAGCATACAAAGAAAAGAACACTGTACCTACTGTGAAACATGGAGGAAGCTCTGTTATGTTCAGGGGCTGCTTTGCTGCATCTGGCAGAGGGTGTCTTGAATCTGTGCAGGGTACAATGAAATCTCAAGACCATCAAGGCATTCTGGAGCGAAATGTGCTGCCCAGTGTCAGAAAGCTTGGTGTCAGTCGCAGGTCATGGGTCCTCCAACAGGATAATGACCCAAAACACAGCTAAAAATACCCAAGACTGGCTAAAAACACAATATTGGACTATTCGGAAGTGGCCTTCTATGAGCCCTGATCTAAATCCTATTGAACATCTGTGGAAAGAGCTGAAACATGCAATCTGGAGAAGGCACCCTTCAAACCCGAGACAGGAGTGGAGTGGGCCAAAATACCTGTCGACAGGTGCAGAAGACTCATTGAGAGTTACAGAAATCGCTTGATTGCAGTGATTGTCTCAAAAGGTTGTGCAACAAAACATTAAGTTAAGGTGACAATATTAAAAAAAAAAAAAAAAAAAAAATTTGTTCCAGGCCAGTTTCATTAGTTTTTTTTTTGGAATGCTTCTGTTGAACCACAAATCAAAAGCAATGTCTGATTTTCATTAGTTAATTTTCAGTAAATTTTAATTTATTATTACTTTTGTCAGTTTCAAGTTAATCCAGTGACAATTGTGGGTTTTTTTTTTCTTTAAATGGAAGGGAACCAACAATTTTGCCCATGTGTGTATCATCTTGTGCAATTTATTTTTCCAGTAACATTATTAAATGGACTAATATATAATATACTCTAATATATATAATATATATATATAAAAAAACACTTTTATATTGGTAGTACTTTAATGCAAAAGAATGAAGTTATTAAAGATATTATGAAATTACAAATCAACTATTATTGTCTGTGCGCCCTCCTGTTTTCCATGTTCAACCTTGCAAAGACCATCCGTCTAAGAAATCTAAGTCTACTTCATCAGTAAATCAAAAACAACCCTCAAAAGTCTACTTCATCAGTAAATCAAAAACAACCCTCAAAAGACACTTAATGTTTTGATAACATTTAGCACTGCCCTACATAAGTTATTTCATATAGCTTGCTTGATGAGAGAACAAACCTTTTGGTTCTCATGTCAAGCAAGCACGTTTGAGCTTCGGTGTCTCATATTTGATGTGCTCTACATATGTTCAATAGGACTTGACTAATATATTTACAAGAATAAATGAGAAATGGTAACTGTATATAGATGGCTATATGCAATGAAAAAAAAATTAGAAGTTGAAATGAGAATGGTCAACTTGCTTCTCAGAAATGAAAACTGTCATTTCAAAAAGCCAAAACTGGTTTATCTTCAGAACACAGATACTTTGTAGTATTTTCCCAGCTTCTATTCATCTATTGAAAATCTACATAAATCAACATTTTCAAACTTCAAAAAACACAAAGCTATTGTAAAAGTAATAGATATGAATAGCAGTTTAATCCAAGTCTCCTGAAGAGACAACCATTTTATATGATGAAACAGGCATTTATTCACGTATAAATATTGTTCATCACACAATAAACCTTTTAAAACAACTTTCAGCACAAACCATACCTCTGTATTATTGGCTCCAGAAGACGCTGCACTTGTGACATTGCCAAATCTCTCCTTTCTCTTCTTAAGCTTTTCATCATCCTCAATCTGTGAACACACAAAATAGGCAACAAAACATTAAAATAGCTAATTTCCTAATGTTAGCTCTGTACATTACTTGTCATTTGTAAGCTTTTGTTTTTTTTTAAATATGAAAAAAAGGGTACCTTTTTAGAAACTGAAGAGACATTCATGCCAAAACGTTCTGCTCTCTTTTTTAATACCTCAACGTCAACCTGAAAGAGAGTGGCACGTTTAACAGTGGTTTTGCAGAGATTAAGTTTTCATATTTCAATTTCCAAGTCCCCACCAAAATGTGCAACCAAATTACTCACATTAACTTTGGCTGAAGTTCCTAAAAAAAACAAAACAAAATACAACATATCAATGGATGGAAATTCTCATTAATTAGGCACTGTACAGGTTTCATACACATTTTTACCAATACATTTCCATGACTTTTGAGACCATATTCATGACCTAAAAAGTTCCATTATTTTACAAGTACACATGTAAAATATGAAGACAAATCTATTAATGCTTCTTATTTGTTTTAATAAGTACAAGCTACAACTGTGCCAGAGGTTACTCCACGCAGAGAACATATCACATCACTGAATATTAAAATTTATTTACATTTATATTTAGTCATTTAGCAGACGCTTTTACCCAAAGCAACTTACAAATGAGGACAATAAAAGCAGTCAAAACTAACAAAAGGAGCAACAATTATATTAAGTGAATGACAGTCTCAGGTTAGCTAACGCAGTACAATGTAGAAGGTGGATAATATATGTATTATCTCTCATCAACACAACAACATATACAGTGGTGTGAAAAAGTGTTGGGCCCCATTCCTGATTTCTTATTTTTTTTCATGTTTGTCACACTTTAATGTTTTAGATTATCAAACAAATTTAAATATTAGTCAAGATAACACAAGTAAACACAACATGCAGTTTTTAAATTAAGGTTATTAAGGGAAACAAAAAAAACAAAATCCAAAACTACATGGCCCTGTGTGAGGAAGTGTTTACCCCCCTGTTAAAACTGTGGTTTATCACACCCTGAGTTCAATTTCTCTAGCCACACCCAGGCCTGATTACTGCCACATCTGTTCGCAATCAAGAAATCTCTTAATGGGACCTGCCTGACAAAGTGAAGTAGACCAAAGATCCTCAAAAGCTAGACATCATGCCAAGATCCAAAGAAATTCAGAAACAAATGAGAAAGTAATTGAGATCTATCAATCTGGAAAAGGTTATAAAGCATTTCTAAAGCTTTGGGACTCCAGCAAAAACCACAGTGAGAGCCATTATTCACAAAAAGCAAAAACATGGAACAGTGGAGAACCATCCCAGGAGTGGCCAGCCGACCAAAACTACCCCAAGAGCACAGCGACGACTCAACCAAGAGTTCACAAAAGACCCCACAACAACATCCAAAAAAACTGCAGGCCTCACTTGCCTCAATTAAGGTCAGTGTTCATGACTCCACCCTAAGAAAGAGACTGGGCAAAAATGGTATGCATGACAGAGTTCCAAGACGAAAACCGCTGCTAAGCAAAATAAAGGCTCGTCTCAGTTTTGCCAGAAAACGTCTTGATGATCCCCAAGATTTTGGGAAAATACTCTGTGGACTGCCGAGACATTCCGTCTGGCGTAAAAATAACCTGCATTTCAGAAAAAGAAAAAGAACATATACAACAGTAAAAAAGGTGTGGTAGTGTGATGGTATGGGGCTGTTTTGCTGCTTCAGGACCTGGAAGGCTTGCTGTGATAAATGTACCATGAATTCTGCTGTTTACCAAAATATCCTGAAGGAGAATGTCCGGCCGTCGGTTTGTGATCTCAAGCTCAAGCGCACTTGGTTTATGTAGCAGGACAATGATCCAAAACACACCTGCAAGTCCACCTCTGAATGGTTGAAGAAAAATAAAATGAAGACTTGAGTGGCCTAGTCAAAATCCTGACCTGAACCCTATTGAGATGCTGTGGCATGACCTCAAAAAGGCTCGAAAACCCTCCAATGTGGCTGAATTACAACAATTCTGCATAGATGAGGGGACCAAAATTCCTCCACAGCGCTGTTAACAGACTCATTGCAAGTTATCGCAGACGCTTGATTGCAGTTGTTGCTGCTATGGGTGGCCCAACCAGTTATTAGGTTTTAGGGGGCAAACACTTTTTCACACAGGCCATGTAGTTTTGGATTTTGTTTTCCTTTAATAATAAAAACCTTCATTTTAAAAATTGCATGTTGTGTTCACTTGTTATCTTTTTACTAATATTTAAATTAGTTTGATGATCTGAAACATAAAAGTGTGACAAACATACAAAAAAAAAATCAGGAAGGGGGCCAAACACTTTTTTCACAACACCTGTGTGTGTGTGTGTATATATATTTATATATATATATATTATATATAATATATATATATATATATATTAGTGCTGTGTTCAAAATATCGATACTACGATGCATCGTCACAGAGATTTGACGATACGAGTATCGATACAGGGCCAGCACGTGTGCAGCAGTGGACCGCGCTTAATTTTACAACGCTTAAAATGGAGTAGAAAAGTGTGAGGTTTCTAAAAACGAATGAAGATCTTTTTTAAATAATTGGCATAGGGGAACACAACGGGGTTGCCTGATATAAAGAGACATAATCCCTAAAACAGAGCTTTACACTTGCGCAATACGGAAACAACTGCTAAGCGTGCAATTTAACTTTGTCAACCTGGCAACCATGTGCACAAGTGCTCTCTCTCCACTGTGGATAAACACACTTGCTTTCTGAAAACACCGCTTAGCTTGCAGTTTAGCGATCTCCACTTCAAGTCTATTCTCAGAAAAGTGTGATTCATCAACTGTTCATTTACGACAGAGAGAGAGAGAGAGAGAGAGGCGGTGTATGTATGAATTACCACCGTTTTGCCCCGCTCCCTAACAGTAAAGCTGGCTTTAATTACTTAGAAAACAATGATGCTACAGTCCTTGTGAGAGAAGATAATGTAGCTCGAGTGAATAAGTTATTAGTTGATAAAATTGCGGCACGGCAGCGCTCTAAAAAGTTTGATTCCTGAATGTCTGAGTGCTGGCTGCACGTGTCGGTGTGTGAGACTGAACTGAACATCTAACCGCTTCTGGTTTCACAAAAATGCTGGCACAGACGGGCAGGTGCGGCTAGAGTCGTTTGACTCGTGCCATCTTCGGAGCGGAGCTGCCGGAAACTTTAAAAAAAATCGTTGTGCACCCAAAAAAAAAAACGCCAACGCGAACACGTCGCGCGCACTCAAAGCAAACTTGCGGACGCTCGAGTATAAATCAGCCTTGAGCGTTATATACAGTGAAGACAGCACGTTAGTTTAGAACTCTACTCATTTTTTTTTATTGTAGAGAGTGTGTTAATTTGTGCAATGATAACCTACCAGCAATGTAAATTATTTTTTAAACATATTAGAATGAGTACAATACAATATAAATTTATTAGAACAAGTACATTATTATTTATGGGCTTTAAAAACAAGATGCAAACAATCAGAATATGGTACCTGGTGGGGAGTGCACAATGTAAACACGAAACATATGCAATTACCTATATTGTACTGTGGTACAGTTATGGAGGACCTTCATAATGCAGAGGTCAACTGCCTGCTCTGCCAATAGTTAGAAATGACAATATAGTAAGCAGTGTTTAATAAACAGATGTTTTTCTAAATTCTGCCGAGGTGAAATTCAGTGCAGTCATGTATCGTGATACGTATCGTGGCCTCTGTATCGTATCTTTGCTGGTGATACACAGCCACATACATACACACATACAAAGAAAAACAAGTAGATAGAATAGAAACAAATAGAAAGCTAGTGTTTGTTTTTATTTTAATAAGAAAAGGAGAATTAACATAGATAGAAAGTGTTAGAGTTATAGGGTCAAATAAAGGTGGAACAGATGTTTTTTTAGTCGTTTCTTGAAGATGGTTAATGACTCAGCTGCTCGGATTGATTTGGGTAGGTCTTTCCACCAGGAGGGAACAGTTAATGTTAAAGTCCGTGAAAGTGATTTTGTGCTTTTTTTGGGATGGCACAATAAAGCGATGTTTCACTTGCAGAACGCAAGCTTCTAGAGGGCACATAACTCTGCACCCATTTAGCTAAATTCATTACTTCAGAGCCAGTGGTGGTTTTGTAGGCAAACATTAATGCGAGCAGCTACTGGTAGCCAGTGCAAATTGACGAACAGAGGTGTGACATGCGTTCTTTTCGGCTAATTAAAGATTAATCTTGCAGCGGCATTTGGATTAATTGTAGAGGTTTGATAAAAGTGGCTGGAAGACCTGCCAAGAGAACACTGCAATAGTCCAGCCTGGACAGAACAAGAGAGTTGTGAAGCATGTCTGAAAGAAAAGGGCCTGATCTTCCTAATGTTGTATAAAGCAAATTTGCAGGACCGGGCAGTTTTAGTGATGTGGTCTGAGAAATTCAATCACAACTCCAAGGTTTCTAGCGGTTATTGAAGGAGTTATGGTTGATGAGCCTAACTGGATGGTGAAATTTTGATAAAGTGATGGGTTTGTTGAAATCACAAGCAGTTCTGTCTTAGCCAGGTTGAGTTGAAGGTGATGGTCCGTCATACAACAAGAAATGTCTGTTAGACAAGCTGAGATGCGAGCAGCTATCGTCGGATCACCAGGATGGAATGAGAGGTAGAGTTGAGTGTAATAAGCATAGCAGTGATATGAAAAGCCATATTTCTGAATGACAGAACATAGTGATGCCATTTAGACAGAGAAGAGAAGTGGTCCAAGAAATTAGCCCTGAGGCACCCCAGTAGTTAGAAGTTGCGACTTGGACACCTCACCTCTCCAAAATAACTTGAAGGACCTATCTGAGAGGTAAGACTCAAACCACTGGCGTGCGGTTCCTGAGATGCCATTTTCCAATAGGGTTGACAGGAGAATCTGGTGGTTCACAGTATCAAAATGAGCAGACCGATCCAGCAAAATAAGTATAGAAGATTTGGAAGCCACTCTAGCCAGTTTAGGGCTTCAACAACTGAGAGCAAGGCAGTCTCAGTTGAGTGGCTGCTTTTGAAGCCAGATTGGTTGCTGTCCAGCAGGTTGTTTTGTGTGAGAAAGGCTGAGACTTGGTTGAACAACTCGTTCAAGTGTTTTTGCAATGAAAGGTAGAAGGGAAACCGGTCTGTAGTTCTCTAAAAGAGTTGGGTTAAGAGTGGGTTTCTTAAGAAGTGGGGTTATACGAGCCTGTATAAATGTTGAGGGAAAAACACCAGTGTGGATGTGTTAACGATGTGAGTGAGTGCAGGTACAACGGCAGGAGAAATGGTTTGAAGGAGATGAGATGGAATACGATCAAGCAGACAAGTAGTAGGATGATTAGAAAGGATGAGTTTAGAGAGTTCTGCCTCAGAGAGTGGAGAGAAGGAGGTGAATATGTATGTTTGCTGGTAAGATGTGTTTTGACAGTTTGTGGTGTGGCAAATTGTGCACTGAGGTTTGTAATGTTATTAATGAAGAATGTGGCAAAGGAGTTGATGGAGGGGGAGGAGGAGGACAAAGGAGGGAGGAAAATGTTTTAAAGAGCATGCGAGAGTTAGGCAATTTTTTTTATTTTGTTGTGATAGTATGTCCTTTTAGCAGTGGAGGCATTAGCATGAATGAAGACAGAAGTGATCAATATACATTAAGGTCAGTAGGATTTTTCGATTTGCGCCATACTCTTTCTGCAGCTCCGAGCTTAGAACTTTGCTCACGGAGAACATCAGATAGCCAAGGAGCAGAAGAGGTGGTACGAGCTGGCCTGGAAGACAAGGGGCAGACAGTGTCTAAACAAGACGTAAGAGTGGAGCAGAAAGTATCAGTAGCACGGTTAACTTCAAGAGATGATAACTGTTCAGGGGAAGGAAGCAAAGATGAAACCATAGCAGATAGCCGGGAGGGTGAGAGAGAGCGTAGGTTATGTCGAAAAGTGACATGTGTAGGGGTATGTGTTGTGTTAGGAACCATGTTGAGGTTAAGAGTGAGAAGGAAGTGATCAGATGTGTGCAGTAAAATAATCAGTACATGATCAGTAGAGCAGTGTCGTGTGTAAATAAGATCCAGTTGTTTGCCTGGTTTATGAGTAGCCGTAGTTAACACTCTGTTGAGATCAAAAGAGGCAAGCAGAGTAAGGAATTATGCAGTCTGAGGTTTATCTAGGTGGATTTTGAAGTCTCCAAGCATAAATAGGGGAATACCATCCTCAGGAAAGGTTGAGAGCAGCACATCTAATTCTTCCACGAAGTTACCTAGTGGTCCTGGGGGGGTCGATAAACAACTATAAAATGGATTTTAAGAGAGTGGGTAATAGTGGCTGAATGTGATTAAAAGGAGCTATTGATACTCAGAGATGGTAAAGGATTCCATTTCCAATCATTAGAGATAAGCAGACCAGTACCTCCACCTCTTCCAGTCAGATGGGGGGAGTGGGAAAAAGATAAATTATTTGAGAGTGCTGCAGGTGTAGCATTGTCCTCAGGTTTGATCCACATCTCTGTCAGGGCCATATAGTTTAGTTTTGAATGACTAGAAATAGATGTAATGAAATCTGCTTTGTTTACAGCAGACTGGCAATTCCAGAGACCAATAGAAAAAAGAAAGTAGTGTATTAGTAGACATAGGCAAATTGCGCAGATTGTTAGGATTGTGCTGCCTATAGTGTGTGAAACGTGGATTGCGAGTGGTAGTGATAGTAGGGATCTGGAAACACAGTAAGAATTGATTATAAAAACAGAAGGGTAACATGTAGTAGAAAAGAGAATGATTCGGAAGTGATACTTGTGCCTTGCCGGTGTCCTTGCTCGGTGGAGTCAAACGGAAGAGTCAATGGTCTTTACACTCTTCGGTCTTCACACGAGGGCTTCCGCGACCGCTGCCGCGGTATACTAAGCTTTTTATATTCGTCTAACAAAAACTCAAATTGAATTCAGCTGGACACACTTTTTCGGTTTATCACAACAATGATGGACTTACACGATACAGTATGAGACCAAACGCGATTTCAGCACGTCTCCTAAGCAAAACAAGAGTTTCCTAGCAATGACAACTGCGCTAAACACAGAGACAAGAAATAAATACACTTACAAGCTGCTTTTAACTTCTGCTGATTGACTGCTTCTCACAGAGTATTTCTTTACACTGTTTTGCTGGCACTTGAACACACTTTCCTTTTTATCACAACAAATGGCCAAGCAAAGCGCACAACACTGACAAGGTACGCGATAAAGTACGAGACCAAACGCCATTTTATTTATTATATTATATCTATATATATATATAGATATATATATATATATTATATATATATATGTCATTCTTCTATTTAATATAATAAATATATTTGCTCTATATATTATTAATCCAATATTTAACCAATATCATCAACTGAACTCAGAACCTGAATTTCATTTAGGAAACCGTTTAGGTTTAACAGTAATATTCAGGTAGAGAAATATACAGAAATTGAATAAACTGTAAATTAAAAACAGATTAATCATTCAAATTAAAGTTACAAATGTTTAGTCAAGAGCAGTGATTGACCTATTTTTTGTCTTTTGTCGTTTGATTAACATTAATGACAGACTGCACAGCTTTATTAAAGGTGTCATGAATTGAGAAATCAACTTTTACTTGACCTTTTGATATACAAGGTCATCATGCTAAAATAATATTCTGTAAGTTTCAGAACTGAAAATAAAAGCTTTTGACACCAGGCCCAGCGAACGCCAGATCCTGGAATGTGCCTAAACACCGCCTCCACAGAAGAATATCAATGCCTAATTCTGTAGTAGATCAATAACATAAGCTAAACCGGATCGAGCAACCAAGCAATAAACATGCTGTTAAAGATTGCAAAATATTGTGCAGTGCCTGGTTGTGGAAGAACAGAGTCACTGCATAACCTTCCTTCGGATTCATATATTAGGAATGCATGGTTGAACTTTATTTTTAATAAATTTAAGTTTCAGCTCACGCGAGTAAAACATTGAGCTTCATTTCACCGCGGATTCCTTTGTAAACGAGACACAGGTCGACGCTGGATTTGTAGAGAGACTGAGATCAAAAAGCAATGCTGTGCCGTCTACATCAGATACGACAGGAATGGCACAGCACACTTATGAGAGTAAAAAATATTTGTACTATGCGTCACTATTGCTTTGTTAGAGATCGCTTGATATGTCCTAATTATATGTACGTGTCTAACCAAAGTCACAGAAGGCTCCAACTATGAAGGACGTAGCTTGTCAAACAGGCACACAGAAAGTTAGTTTACGATGCAAAACTATTATCCAATCATAGCAGTGGGCGTTTACTTCCAAGTCGCAATGCGGCATGCCCATAAAAACCCAGCGTTTCTCGAGCCGGCCTCAAAACCAGGGTAGAAAATAGCCCATTACTTCTGAATTATGATGTTTTTTATGTAAAAATTTTGATAACATTATAAGTGGACCTCAGACAACAGTATAAAATAAAATAAAAAAGTCAGTTCATGACCCCTTTGAGCTGCTGTTCCTTTAAGACCGACTGAATGGATCCAATATACTGATACACAACAGTTTTCTTTCTCAACATTCACTTAAGACAAAACCGACTGTGTTTATAAGGCTACTCGCAAGGACGGACATTGACAATTTTGTGTGCATTTGGCCGCTTAATAAGTTGTGGAAAAATAATGGTACTCGTGAGGTGTTTCTTTTCCAAAAGTTTCTAGGGTTTATTAATTTTTCCAGGCCTTAACTGCTTAACACACCAAACACAGAGCAAGCACTGATGTCCAAATTCAAATGACTGACTTGTGTATGTACCAGTTTTAAGTAAATAAATACTTTATCAAAAGACTGAAATGAACAAATTTGAAGACATTATCAGACTAAACAACTCAACGATTCATTCATTACAGTTGGTCATGACCAAAAGTCAACACAAAGGACATGAGATCAAAACACTAATTAGTGACTGGTTGTTCAAATGTTATGTCATGTCTTTCACTTGCAACTTACTGATACAATTACTTAAAAACATGATGCACTGTATTGGATTGTCAACTCACCTTTGGATGATACAGCATCAGGTTCTTGCAGACCAAACCTAACAAAACAAGAACAGGAATTTAAGATATATAGATGGCTCAAAAAACGCATGCAATAATCTACTGCATTATATAAGCATTATAGCTAACAGATGATACCGATGTATATTTTCACATGTCCACTTTCACCATTTTACAGTTACCAGTCTGTTTTTTTCCCTCTAGAATGCATGTAAAATGTACTATTGTTGTCATTTTATTTCAGATTTAACGTGTTTTGAAAATTTTGACAAAGTTATGTAGATTTGTCTTCTCCCATTCAAATAGATAAGTGTGTGAGATTTTTTTTTTCACATATTGCTACACGATAAAGCACAGGCCTATGTGCACTGGTGTGGCTCACTTTTCTTACATAAGACCATTGCACAGCCTAAACACTGCATTTCAACCAAAAGAAATTCTCAAGACTTCTTCAGTCTTCAACCATCTTTTAATGACATTTAATACAAAAGAAGAAAAACAAATGTAATCTCTCTCTCAAACAAGCAAACCTTGCTGCTCTTGCTGCCTTTTTGCTGTCCGCACTTGGTGCAATATTGAAGCGTGCCGCTCTTTTCTGAAGCCTCTGCAATGAAAATAATATTTTTTTACTTTTATGGCAAGAAGAACATACCATAGGATTTAATTATATAATGCACATCTATTAAATGTGTAGTGTAAAATATAGGCCAGCACTATATTGTACAAACGCCAAGCACTGCCATCACCGTAATTTTTCACTGTAATGGCAGCCAAATTACACATTTCTTTGACAAATAATTAGTCAAGGTTAAATATGATAATGACATTAATATCAGTAACTTATTTCATTGTTTATCTCTTTTTATCATCATCTCCATTTTCAAATGATAATGTCTCAATTCCAGCCCTACTGGTGCAAAACACCCCTTTGGTTTCAGTAAAGATCATTACCTCACCAACTGTAGCAGGAGGGTTTATCTTGACCAGTTTTTTCTCAGTCACC
Source organism: Sinocyclocheilus anophthalmus (assembly GCA_018155175.1). Taxonomy (NCBI): domain Eukaryota; kingdom Metazoa; phylum Chordata; class Actinopteri; order Cypriniformes; family Cyprinidae; genus Sinocyclocheilus; species Sinocyclocheilus anophthalmus. The sequence continues at coordinate 110,266 of JADLZN010002925.1, forward strand.
CTGAAATCAAGAGCACAGTGAACAAACAAACCCACTTCCAATCACTAATCCTCAGACAAAGTTAGTACTATAGTGTGGCATTATTGTTTTTTATATACCATGTGCAAAGTATGCTGATGTATAAGTGAAGGGGGAATGACATACTCTTCAGGAGGAGTAAACTCTTGCTTCTGGGAATCGGTCTCTTCTTTGGCAAAGGCCTCCTAAAACACATGCAAAGTATGTTACATTGAGCACATCAAACAATATGACTGTCGTCCCATCTGGAACCTGACACAAGAAACACATTTCTCCGTTTACACCCATTAAAATCCATTCAAACTCCATCCATTTACAGTACTAAAATCCATCTCAGGTGATCTGATCAGTCCAAGACATTTTGTAATCTGACTGATTAATTAAACCACAAAGAGAGACAGTCAGAGATGCATGTGACCACATTGCTTTGAAAGGTAAACTTGAATTTGTTTTGCTGTGTCCAGGACAGTAAAGGACCATCTATTCACCCGTCAATCATCCACTACACTTTGTTATGCTTTAAAATAAAGCTAGATAGGTGAAGTTTGTCAAAGAAAAACTAGGGGGTGTGATTGATATCTATATATATATATATATATATACTGTGGGTACGGAAAGTATTCAGACCCTTAAATTTTTCACTCTTTGTTATATTGCGGCCATTTGCTAAAATCATTTAAGTTTGTTTTTTTTCCTCATTAATGTACACACAGCACCCATATTGACAGAAAAACACAGAATTGTTGACATTTTTGCAGATTTTATTAAAAAAGAAAAACTGAAATATCACTTGGTCCTAAGTTTTCAGACCCTTTGCTGTGACACTCATATATTTTAACTCAGGTGCTGTCCATTTCTTTGATCATCCTTGAGATGGTTCTACACATTAATTTGAGTCCAGCTGTGTTTGATTAGACTGATTGGACTTGATTAGGAAAGCCAAACACCTATCTATATAAGACCTTACAGCTCACAGTGCACGTCACGGCAAATGAGAATCATGAGGTCAAAGGAACTGTCTGAAGAGATCAGAGACAGAATTGTGGCAAGGCACAGATCTGGCCAAGGTTACAAAAAAATTTCTGCTGCACTTAAGGTTCCTAAGCGCACAGTGGCCTCCATAATCCTTAAATGGAAGACGTTTGGGGCGACCAGAACCCTTCCTAGAGCCGGCCAAACTGAGCTATCGGGGGAGAAAAACCTTGGTGAGAGAGGTAAAGAAGAACACAAAGATCACTGCGGCTGTGCTCCAGAGATGCAGTCGGGAGATGGAAGAAAGCTGTAGAAAGTCAACCATCACTGCAACCCTCCACCAGCCGGGGCTTTATGACAGAGTGGCCCGAAGGAAGCCTCTCCTCAGTGCAAGACACATGAAAGCCCGCATGGAGGAATCCAAGATGGTGAGAAATAAGATTCTCTGGTCTGATGAGACCAAGATAGAACTTTTTGGCCTTAATTCTAAGCGGTAGTTGTGGAAAAAACCAGGCACTGCTCATCACCTGTACAAAACAGTCCCAACAGTGAAGCATGGTGGAGGCAGCATCATGCTGTGGGGATGTTTTTCAGCTTCAGGGACAGGACGACTGGTTGCAATCAAGGGAAAGATGAATGCTGCCAAGTACAGAGATATCCTGGACGAAAACCCTCTCCAGAGTGCTCAGGACCTCAGACTGGACCGAAGGTTAACCTTCCAACACGGACAAAATGACCCTAAGCACACAGCTAAAATATCGAAGGAGTGGCTTCACAACAACTCTTTTTGTGACTGTTCTTGAATGGCCCAGCCTGAGCTCTGACTTAAACCCAATTGATCATCTCTGGAGAGACCTAAAAATGACTATCCACCAACGTTTACCATCCAACCTGAAAGAACTGGAGATGATCTGCAAGGAGGAAAGGCAGAGGATCACCAAATCCAGGTGTGAAAAACTTGTTGCATCTTTCCCAAAAAGACTCATGGCGGTATTAGATCAAAAGGGTGCTTCTACTATATACTGAGAAAAGGGTCTGAATACTTAGGACCATTTTATATTTCAGTTTTTCTTTTTTAATAGATTTACAAAAATGTCAAGAATTATGTGTTTTTCTGTCAATATGGGTGCTGTGTGTACAGTAATGAGGAAAAAAAATTAACTTAAATGATTTTAGCAAATGGCTGCAAAATAACAAATAGTGAAAAATTTAAGGGGGTCTGAATACTTTTCGTACCCACTGTATATATATATATATATATAATTATATATATATATATATATATTATGACAAGATATAAAAGTGGTATGATAGAGATTTTTAATTGTTTATATCACCATGCTAGGCATAATAAAAGTAGGAAAATTTTTTTTTTTAAACATACAGGACATGCTCGATGCAAAAAAAAAAAAAAAAGTTAAATGTAATAAACAGGTGAAAAATATCTCAATGGGGATCAAACCTTGAATCTGACTATTTTCTTAACCATATTCTAAATCATTTATGTTCTGAACACAACCACTGGGCAAAAAAGCAAGCACTGTAGTTTAGTTCAGAATATATGCAGCGGAGGGACAGTAACTAAGTACACTTTTGAGTATCTGTACTTTACTTGAGAATAGTTTTTTTCTGGAAACTTATGACTTTAATTTCACTACATTTGAAAGACAAATGTGTGGAGTGAAAAGTACGATACTCATTTGTTCAAGGTCCCCGAAGTAGAAAATCTACTATGTAGTAGGCTTTGAAAGTCTGGGTGATTTGTTTTTTTTCTCAACTTGACTTTCTTTTTTTCCAGGACACACGTTTATCAGTAACACTTTGTAGGGTACATGAAAGTGATTTCCCAGCATTATTCTTTGAGCACTGAGCAGCCTGCAAATGTGATACTTTATTTATTCGAAAATGTGAACGCAAAAACAGAATGGTTTGACTTAAGTTTTGTGAAACTATACATAAAAAAAAAAATCTGCATGAAACAGAAACAGCAGACAAGCTGAATGAGACGCAGATTCACTCTCTGCCAGCAGGGGGCGCTTAAAGCGTTTCCTTGGTTTCTGCTGTAAACAAAACAGCACTGCACTTATGAACTTTAATACGCATTATACAGACGCAAGATGAAAAGAAAAAATACCATCAAAACTTTTCTAAAGACAGTAAGTTCCCCTCAGACATGAATTCATATAAACTCCTACCCCTAATTGAATCGTGATTTGTTTGGCATCTCAACCGATTTGAATCCTCACATTTGAATTTATTTTCAACCGGCTCGCGGTTAATCTCTACATCCCTAGTCGCCAGTGGCTACCTCAGCAAAAACTTCACTTTTTTTTTTATTTGCAAATGAATATTTGTGGTCACAATGCAACGTTTAGTCGCAGTCTGGAGCCGTTCATGGCCACTTGTATCAGAGCAGCCAGGACGATCTTAAATATAGGAATAAACTGCTGGAAACACTAAGGACTACACCACAATGCATTTCATTTCTGTAAAAACAAATTGCTACATGTACTGCGTTAAGCTAACCGAGATTTGTTGTTAGCACTTGTATATCATTGCTCTTTTGTTGATTTTGATTGCTTCCATTGTCCACGCTTTGGATAAAAGCGTCTGCTCTAATGACGTAATTAGAAAAAGAACACTATAGCTCACTAATTCCCGTTGTGCATCTATTTTAGCTTTTGTCCTGAAAATTCCCATGGAAACACATTACATCTGGGAAAACTTACCTCACCATTTTCTCCCAGAACTTCCTCTTCATTCACTTCTTCTAAAAACACATTTTAAATGTTAAACAGGTATTATAACGGTTTCAGAATTTGAGATTTATCCTGCCAGGATGCCCAAAATTAATTTTATTCCCATTTATTAAAAGGAATAGTTCAGCCTAAAATGAAAATTCAGTCATCATTTACTCATCCTTATGTTGTTCCAAACCTGTATGAGTTTCTTCTGTTGAATACAAAAGAAGAATGCAAGTAAATCAAACAGTTGCTGGTACTTTTCAATACTTCCATAGTATGAAAAAAATACTATGGAAGTCATTGGGAAGCAAGAATGGTTTCATCCTCACCAGCTTTCTTCAAAATATTGTATTTTGAGTTCTGCAGAAGATAGAAATGAATACGGGTTTGAAACAACATGAGAGCGAGTAAATAACGCCAGGACTTTCATTTGTGGGTGAACTACCTCTTTTGGAGAAGAAGGGAGTAGAATGTCATTAAATAGGTGCAGTATTACACCTATCTTTGAGATATCTAAAGAACACAATTGTAATGAGAACTGGTTAAGGAAGAAAAAAAAAGTAACCATAAAGTAAAATATATAAAAAGGCTGAAATATATTGTATTAGCAAATGCATACCATGCTCGTCCAGGTAGGCCTGCAGCCGGGCAATCAGATCGGCTTTATTTCCTTTGGCTTCCAGCCCACGAGCAGTACATTCCTGCTTCAGTTCAGCCAACTGTGGAGATTATATTAGTTTTAATGACTGGGGTTACATACATTTATCACAACCACAAATCACATACCTGCTGTGTGAAACCTATGTTTTGTCAGTCCACAAAGTTGGCATCTGAACAAACATGGCTTCTTCTAAATAATTGAGTTCTAACAAATTAAACGTACCATGTCATTCATATGAAAAAAGAAAAGGGGAGAAAAAACTATTGCATCTTAATCTAGGTCGATGTGTGGTTTAAAACGCTCTAGATTTTCATACCTTTACGCCCAAAAATGCGGTTTATGAAGGCAGCTAGCTAGGCGTTGATAGACAATGACGGCCAAAAAGTAAGCAACTATATTATTGTTTTAGATTGACGTCTATTGTTACAACCCACTTTTTAGGCACTTGTAGGGGAAGAACACGTGCTGGTTGGGCTTTATTTTTTAGAGTGAACTGTAGTTGATAAACCACTGGAAGAGTAGAACGTAGTGCCTGAGTGGTGAGGGAACAAAGTAAAAGTCGCGTTTTAGAAGTCTCTTAAAGACCGAGCTAAAATGCTTTTTATATAAGCAGGTAACTTGGATGTTTTTCAGCGAGGAACGAAAGGTACACCGCTCACGATGTTGAGGCTAGAGTCAAAACGCTGTCTGTCAATAGGAAGCTGGCTAGAGTTTGAGAAACAAGTGCTGAATGAACCTTGAAACGTTAACTCAAATATATTACGGTTTAATCATCATAAGCCAACTTAACACAGCTCGCTGTTACAACCAGATCCAAAAACTAAATAGAAACATACTAACAAACATTCCTAGAAACGTTCTTTGCGCATCGTTTCTTACCTTGAGTTTATGCAGTTCCACGACTTCCGCCATTTTCTTGAAGAGGTTTGTATTTTGAAATCTGCTTCATTCCGGTTTTAAAGTCTTTACGGCCGATTTAGCGCTGCAGCGCCACCGGTCGGTCAGGAGACATTTAATCGTGGAGCGGACCGTTTCTTTTGATAATCCTAGTTTGAAAGGGGTCATACGATGCTGCTAAAAAGAACATTATTTTGTGTATATGGTGTAATGAAATGTGTTTATGCGGTTTAAAGTAAAAAAACACCTTATTTTCCACATACTGTACATTATTGTTTCTCCTCTATGCCCCGCCTTTTTGAAACGCCGATTTGGAAGCTCATTGGTCTGAAAAAGCGAGGTGTGCTCTGATTGGCCAGTTATCCAGTGCGTTGGATTGGCCGAATACCTCAAGCGTGTGACTGAATTGTTATGCTTCTTACCATATTGTGATGCCTTGTCCCGGCCGGAGCCACGAGACAAAAACATTAAAACACATTCTTGGCAGAACGGGCATTTGTTGCATCCGTGGGCACATAAGTTATTATTATAAGGACTAGACTGCTTTTTACAGGGCATTGCGTTTGCATCGAGTCCGCGTAAACATAAACCCTCTGCATTTGTGGATCGGAGAAAAGACAAACAACAAGCGCTACTCTACTGCCCAAAACTCATGTTTGAATCGTCAGTGGCAAATCCTTTAAATGAAAACGTACTTACAGACTGTGAGGCATTGTAGTCTACTCTACCAGGATCAGTAAACAGTCCTCCATAAAATGTGCTGCACACATCGGGATCTTTAGGTTGAACTGTTCTGAACAGTGTTGTAAATCCAACTTAACCACTGATTTGTATCGTGTCCTCTTTTGGAAGACCAAACCAAAGTAGTTTCGCTTTCACAACAAAAAAAACAGCGGCCTAGCGTGAGGGGAAGCCCCAGCTTAGAGTGAGCTGAAGCGGCTGGGGTCGAGAATGGCGCGGCCGGCGGATCCGACGAGTATGTGGCACCATAGTACACCCTGGCTGAAAGCGTTCAAGTTGAAAGTAGGGTTCTCCTCAGCGACCAGCACGGATCAGCTCTAGGCATGACGAAGCGGATATCGTCTTCTTTTGGAAGACCAAACAATTAAAGTAGTTTCGCTTTCACAACGAAGCCCACAGCGTCTTCACGACATGGCGGCGGCAGAAACAATACAACATCGAGAATAAAAGTTACACCTTCTTTCTTTGCGTGAACATTTGGGCGGTGTTATGCAAATCTTCCCACATCGTGACGTAGACATGTGAAGGCGTGTTAGAACTAGCCAGTTTAGGTAGGCGTGGTTAACTCTTAACTATTATAAAGAATATCTCTTTGCATTTGAGTCTTTAGTCTTTGCAACTTTACAGATCTTCTTTATGCACCAAGAGCTTGTAACACTCCAAAGAGAAAGGAAAAATTGAAATTGCATCATATGACCCCTTTAAAAAACAACCAATGGCAGCTGTACAATCAGTACAATTGGGTGGCTTTTTAAATATCACAATAATACAAAGCTATACTACCTCCACAAAATCTCTGAATTCACTTAAATGATTGTTTGGGTTGGACTAAAAAGTCCAAGTTTGTTCTGTCTAATATTTACATTTGTAAGTTTATTTCACGGAATTTCATAACCGATGAACTTTGCAACATTGACCCTGTTTTTAAACTAAATGAATCAACGCTGAACTAAATTGAGCTGAATGACAATTTTCTTCTGTAGAGCTGCCTTACAGCTGAAATTATATTCGTTTAATAATTTAGGAATTTATCAACATCAACACTATTATTTACAGTTAATTATTGTGAAGCTGCTTTGAAACAATCTGTATAGCTCTGTATAAATAAATGTGTCTCGTCAGCATCCTGTCGTAGCAGTCTATCGCCAAACCAGTGCTATTTAGTGATGGGCGCTTTCGAAGCACTGCTTCGTGAATCATAGAGAATCATTTGTTTCGAAACAGTGGTTCGGAGCGCGTATCAAACTGCCAAAGTCACGTGATTTCAGTAAACGAGGCTTCCTTACGCCATATTGCCGTCGGGGGGCGATGATCTCTGTGAACCCTTGAATCATGCGAGTTCACTGGGATCGAACTATTGAACCTGCCTATGGTTTTTACCTGATCTCGGATCAGTTTGATCAATTTGAAGGCATTTTTAATGAGACTTGTGTGTAATTAAAAGGATGAGTAGTAGTTAATAGCCTCTTACTGGCCTGTTTAGACAAGCTCTCCATAAAGCAAACAAAACAAGCCCCGCAAATGAATGATAATTGTTAAAAAAACACAAATTATACAGACACTTCATGTTTAATTGTATGTTATTGTTTCAGTTGCATTTAATGCATTTACTTTCAAGAAAACATTTGCAATGGGTTTGGAAAAGCTGTCTTTGTCCTGAGTTTTTGTTGCATTTACACAATTTGACCAGCAGGCGTCACCAGCGTGTGGTGTTTCGAGCGAATCGAAACAGTGAATCATTTTGCGTAGTTGGTTCAATTGATTCGAAGCTTCGAAAAGGTTCGTTTCCCCCATCACTAGTGCTATTATATCGCTTCGTCTGGGTGCTCTTGTGTTCGCTTGAGCTCTAGCAGACTAGCACCCATCGTAAACCACAAGAGGGCGGACGTTATTTTTTTCGCTCAGTTCATTGGTTTAGACATAACGGAAACGAAGTTTTATGTGTGATCGGTTTACACGTCAAGTGGGAGGGCTTTGTTGTTTCACTCAGTTCATTGGTTTAGAAGGCTGACCGTCTCTTTGGATGCGCCTTTTCTTTTGGCCAGAGGGCGGGGCTTGTTTTTTGTGAGTTGTGTGAGGGCGTGCTGGATGAAACGCGGGAACTGGCGGTACTGATTTTCTGTCGTCAGTATTTTTAAGATCAAATAATTGATTTTAATTCGTTCGATTGCTGTTTGAATACTAAAAGTACTCTCTCTATACAGCCGTTGTTTTAAGTAGATTTAGAGTGGCAGTTTTCCCCAGAAAGGGGGCAATTTGACATGGAGTCTTTTCAGAAAGTCGAGAAGATTGGAGAGGGAACATACGGGGTTGTTTATAAAGCCAAGAATAAAATCACCGGAGAGACAGTTGCACTAAAGAAAATTCGGTTAGACACGTAAGTCTTTGTCATTACTTTCTTCTTTTTGTGTGTGTGTATTAGATTTTTGTGTCATTAATGTCTTAGGTTTAAATAACTTGGATACAGACACACTCTAAATGGTAACTTAGTGCCTCGAATGTATATTTTATATTTACGATTAATACAACTGATCTGTTCCGTAATTTACGTGTTTTAGTACATTTAAAACTTACTTCGCCTCTTTTAGAAAGACGTTCTGTCAAAGCTGTTGCACTGCTGATTGTAAATAACCTAGATTTACACATTTGAATGTTCTTTTACAAACAGATAATGGCCAAAGTTTCACTTGGTTAACATGAGTTAATGCATAGGGTGTCATGAACTTTAAGAGAAAACTGTCTTTTTGAGGGGTATTTCGTAAGCTGAGATGAGGTTCATTAGTCTATTAGTTCATTAGTAATGAGGTTCATTACTAGTTATAAACAGATGTTTGTCTTAGATGCATGTCTTTGATTGTCATGATTATTTGTCTGTTTACAGGGAGACTGAAGGTGTTCCCAGCACTGCCATACGTGAGATCTCTCTGCTAAAAGAGCTCAATCACCCAAACATAGTCAAGTATGTACAGTGTCTAAACTTCTGTTCTGAATGAGTGAATTTAGCCTCAAGTGCGTAACTTGCGTTCACATCATAATGTAGTGTCAAACTCAAAGTCAATGTACAACTGCCCTAATGCTTCTGGAGTCTTACAAGGGCTGTTTTCTCACCTACAGGTTGCGTGATGTGATACACACCGAAAATAAACTTTACTTGGTGTTTGAATTTCTTCACCAAGACCTGAAGAGGTTTATGGACTCGTCCTCTGTTGCTGGCATATCCCTGCCTCTCGTGAAGGTGAGTTTAATTGTGTTCAACAATTAATGCCGACTGCAGACCTGAATTTGGAAAAAGTAATTGAAAATACCTTCTATTTTTGTAAGTTTTTGTTATAAGATTATTGATTAAATCAAATTAATCGATAATGTGAACGTGAAGCTATTGTAAATATTGATTTTAAAGTGAAAAAAAAAAAAGTGAAGTGACGTGTGGCGACCCATACTCGGAATTAGTGCTCTGCATTTACCCATCCAAAGTGCACACACACAGCAGTGAACACACACAAACCGCAAACACATACCCGGTGCAGTGGGCAGCCATTTTTTGCTGCGTCGCCCGGGGAGCAGTTGGGGTTCGGTGCCTTGCTCAAGGGCAACTCAGTCGTGGTTTTGAAGGTGGGAGAGAGCGCTGTACATTTATTCCCCCCACCTACAATCCCTGCCGGTACGAGGCCCGCAACCTTTGGGTTATGAGTCCGACTATCTAACCATTAGGCCACGACTTCCCACAGCAAAGGCAAATGTTTGAGAGAATAAGAGGCTTGTGGAAAGCCAGAATTTTAATAAACTTTTTTTACCCCTGACAGTACATTTTTTTTAAAGATGGCAAAGAAGAGTTACACAAAATTGATGAATTTAAATGAACACTATATCCTCAAAAAAGTTTTTTGATTGCTTGAAAGATTTCTTGATTTCATTCCAATTCACAAGATTGTTATTCTCTTTTGTTTCAATATCAGTTCATTTGTAAATATTTCAGGAACGTGTCTTTTTATTCTTAAGAAAAATGCTGTTAACCCAGGACTCCATTCTAACATTTGAGAGCAGTGGCACCAGCGCCACTAAATTCTATAGATGGTGGCGCCAGAAGCAGATTTGGTAGCGCTGGGGGTTGGTGTGTGGGGTATTTAAAAGAAAGATAATTTAATCATAAAATTATTATTGTTTTACATTAATAAGTACAGTTCCTAATAATATTACCTGTTTATTTCTTGGTAAGGCACATTTACATTTTGTCATTTAGCAGCCGCTTTTATCCAAAGCGACTTACAAATGAGTACAATGGAAGCAATCAAAATCCCCAAAGAGCCCGATTACACGTGCTAGAACCCGTCTCGGTTATCTTAACACGTACCGACAAAGGGTTTTTTAAATATATATATAGATAGTTTAACAAAAACAGAATAGAAAAGAATAGAGCAAGCAGTGTTAGTTTTTTTTTGCTTGTTAATTTGTATATAAATAAAGAACACGATAGAAACAAAAGATTAGTAATCCAAGTGTTAGGTTTTGTTTTTAGACACAAGCAGCAATGAATAAGTGCAATCTAAAGAGGGACAGTGCCTTTTCTTTTTTTACAGAATAGAATTAGAAGAGAGTGCTAGAGTTAGAGGGTCAAAAAAAGATGGACGAGATGTGTTAATTAGAGGTCGACCGATTGATCGGCCGGTTTTTGGCATTTTTTAATTAATCGGCATCGGCCGATTGTGTTGCAAATCAGGCCGATTTATAGGCAGGTGCATCTGTGGGCAGCTAAGCGTTGTTGCGGAACACTGGAGAATCTTTGGCTGCGTGAGAGATGGAGAAGCTCTGCAGCCGGTTCTTGTTCACACACAGCTTCAGCTAATGATGGCAGGGCAAACCGACGTTTCAGAAGCGTAATTACGTTTTACCCTACTAGAATTGATGCCGGAAAGTTATATTCATAAGTGCAACAAGTCATTTGCACGTGAAAGTAGAGACATGTTCAATTCAGACGAAACTTCTGGGCTGATTATAACGTGCACGTTAACTTTCCTCATGAAATGTGGGGTCTGACAATAGCCTCCATGATCTCATCGCTCGTGGCCAGCGCACTCTTAAAGTGGAAATGAAGCAGTCAGTCAAGTTTACATTATTTAGTAAAGGGATTTCCACTTTGAAAAAAAAAATATATAACAAACATGATTAATGTAATCATTTTAGAGAAAAAAGGTTGTTTTGTTATAGCTTTTAGAGCAAGGGCGCCGCCATCTTGCAGTACCACCGCGTGTGACGTCATGGGGTTGGTTCGCTCCGATGGCCAGTGAAGTAATATAAGCATTTCTTTACATTTTGAACACACGCTAGTTTTGAAATGGAGGAAGATTACATTGAAAGCACTGTTAAGTCCATAATAAGTGCAATTGCCTATGCATTTGAGCCGATACGGCGATGGGACCGAGCAGTATTAGGGGTTGAAGAAACCGCACCGGTAAAGTGCGGATCGGAAACAATACTCGTTTACGTGGATACTCCTCAAGACTGTCATTCCAACATGCTTTGTGTGCATTTGCTGATGAAGGCGTGACAAAGCTCAATTTGGTAGCCTACTCACGTGCTGTCCGAGCTGAGCTGTGGCTTTGTGTGTATGTGTGCAGTGCCGCCGGCCCGAACAGAAATGATCTATCACAACGCCTGAGTACCGCATTTAAATCTCTTTCAGAAAAGGTCTATCACAGCGTGTAAATACCGCACTGAAGTCTATTCCGTGCTGTCTCACGCTTGAATGGCCTAAACACTTTAATATTTAAACTGACAAGGCTTAAAACCCGTGAGAATGATAAACTTTATTGAGGAAGCAGCACTGGTCCGATTGTTCAGATAACGTTAGGTGATTAGTTAAACACTACGTCCTGTTAACAGCAGGAAAGCTAATTGTATTCGCAGGTGAACATAAAATATATCCATCCAAACTGGGTGAACCAGTCAATGTACTGCATATCTCTGTAATGTCTGAAGAACAAAAAAATCAGAATAAAATGCGCATATGATGAAGCGTCGCTTGGTTATATCACCTTGCGCCTGGCTTAGCAAACAATATTTGGGATACCACGATCAAAACTTAGCATATAGACAGTTTGATGTTGAATATTCATCCAAATTATGGTAAACCAAATTATTTGTGTTAAAATAACATTTGTGTGTTCAAAATGTAAAGAAATGCTTATATTACTTCACTGGCCATCGGAGCGAACCAACCCCGTGACGTCACACGCGCGGTGGTACTGCAAGATGGCGGCGCCCTTGCTCTAAAAGCTATAACAAAACATCCTTTTTTTTTTTCTTTAAAATGGTTACATTAATCATGTTTGTTATATATTTTTTAATCAAAGTGGATATCACTTTACTAAATAATGTTAACTTAATTGACTGCTTCACTTCCACTTTAAGCAGTTATGAGCAGCGGGCAGTGCAATATGTGTGAAATCTTTTATTTTTGTTATCACTATGGCCATTTGACTTATAGCAGTGTCCAGCGTTTCCTATACATTGAGTTATTTGTGGCGGCTCGTCACAATATCAAAACTGACCGCCACAAATAGATTTTCCAAAAGGCTTATACTTCGTTGAATAAAATGAGCGTTTTCCATTTTTTTTTTTTTTTTGTTTTTTTTTTCAAAATTAAAATGCATCGCGGGTGTTTTTATATGAATGTATCTTTGAAAAGAACCGACCATCTTCACAGAAAAGCTTCGATGTCATTTTCATTTCATCTTTCCTGTAATGCATGATAAAGTAGAGTTTGTGAGCAGTGCTTATTTGATTACAACCGTTACCAGGGAAACCGCTAGTTTTATCACTCTAAAAGCTCCTCCTGCTGGCAGAGAATGAGTTTGTATTTGCAAGTCTGTGGGAAACACTGGTATCTGTCAGCAAACAAACAAAAAGCGTCCTTCAGAACTGTTTTAGGCTACTACTACTACTACAGTAGCTACTGTTACTATTACTATCTTGTACCCTCTAATAATCATTTGCTCAAACTCAGTTTTATGAGATGAATGAGAAAAAAAAAGAAAATCGGCCAAACATATCGGCCAAAAAATATCTTATTTCGCCATCATAGATCGGCCATGGCTGCCCTGATTTCTAAATATCGGCCATCAAAGAATCATGTCACATATATACAGTTGGCAACACACGTGTCCTAAACAGTTTGTGGTAATATAAATGAATTAAACTGGTAAACAGTGTCTGCGACAAATACTAATACAATGTAACAATTTAACAATGCAAATTACACTAAACTTACTTTGTCCATCACTCATACAATGTCCCTATAATGCGAGCAATCGAGTGAGCTCTCCAGTCAGAACTGCTGATGCAACTCTCTGGCCAGACGAAACCAGTATGTCATGGTTTAATTCCAGGCTGCAACACAGGTCAGATTGTGCAGAGGACTTGTCTGGTTCCTGTGGTCTTGTGCAGATGGTCGTCGAGTGATGAGTCTTCGGCAGGGATCTGTCTCTGTATGCACTAGTTGACATGGTCTCTGCTGCATTCAGGGCTGTAGAGGTCGTCTCTAGGTGCTGATACCCATCGATCTGGCTACAGGGAGTGGTGGGGGGACTGATCCGTATTCTACGGCCCTCGGATAAGAAGGAAAGCACTAATATTAGCGTAGATGCCATTCTTCTTACGTAACCAGTACATTGGGTGTTATGGGAAGTGTTCCCGGTTCTGGTTGACCTAATTAATGCAGCCTAAAAATCCTTTAACGGATTTGAATATTAGAAATTTGTTAGTGTGTTATGTGTAAGCCAGGATAAATAGATAGTGCTTTAATCTAGATTTAAACTAGGGCTGAACGATTTTGGAAAATAATCTAATTGCGATTTTTTTTACCAATATTGCGATTGCGATTTAATATGCAATTATTTTTTTTAAAGCTCTTTATGTTCTGTATTAATCAACAAAGACAAGCTATAAATCATTGTATAGTATGAACAACACAATATTAGGTAGATTAAACATAAATGTTATTTTCTGTAGGCCAGGTCTATATGTTGCGATGAAATTAGGTGATGCATGCATTGATATGAATGACATTTTTATTTACAACTACAATCACAGTATATTGACTGATTTGTTGAACTTCCAACCTTGTAAGCATGTAATTATGTTTAAATAAGCCTGGTGTAAACATATTAATATGAAAGTCAGTAACAAATCACACAAACTAAAGTGGATTGCAGAGATATAAAAATAAATCTGTTGCTTTACCACACTACTTGAGGTAATTCAAAGTCGTTGTAATAAACATATGTAAACATGTGGATTGCATTTTTTAAACACTGTCTGTTAACTTTTTAGACCAGTGGTTCTCAAACTTTTTTGGTCGCGCCCCCCTTTAACCCTATTAAAAAAAAATCTTAACTCCACACCAATTTCTCTAAACATTATGAAAAATGTATGCTTTTTTAATTAAAAAAACCTACATGGAAAAAAACACCTGCATCACTTGAAACATTGGAAAATAGCATAGAGAGAATAACTTATTATTATTCTCTTGCTGTTATTTCAACCCTCTACGGACACCTTGGCAATTGATTCGCCATTGGCTAGTAATTTTTTTTTTGTTTACTTGCCAGACTGAAATACTATACTATACTATACTATACTATACTATACAATATAGATATATATATACAGTGGGTACGGGAAGTATTCAGACCCCCTTAAATTTTCACTCTTTGTTATATTGCGCAGCCATTTGCTAAATCATTTAAGTTAATTTTTTTTTCCTCAGTAATGTACACACAGCACCCCATAGTGACAGAAAAACACAGAAATTGTTGACATTTTTGCAGATTTATTTAAAAGGAAAAACTGAAATATCACATGGTCCCTAAGTATTCAGACCCTTGCTCAGTATTTAGTAGAAGCACCCTTTTTGATCTAATACAGCCATGAGTCTTTTTGGGAAGATGCAACAAGTTTTTCACACCTGGATTTGGGATCCTCTGCCATTCCTCCTTGCAGATCCTCTCCAGTTCTGTCCGGTTGGATGGTAAACGTTGGTGGACAGCATATTTTTAGGTCTCTCCAGAGATGCTCGATTGGGTTTAAGTCAGGGCTCTGACTGGGCCATTCAAGAACAATCACAGAGTTGTTGTGAAGCCACTCCTTCGTTAGTTTAGGCCTGTGCTTAGGGTCATTTTCTTGTTGGAAGGTAAACCTTCGGCCAGTCTGAGGTCCTGAGCACTCTGGAGAAGGTTTCGTCCAGGATATCCCTGTACTTGGCCGCATTCATCTTTCCTCGATTGCAACCAGTCGTCCTGTCACTGCATTCGTACTGTGTGACTGTAATTGGCCAGGTGATGAGCAGTGCTGGTTTTCCCTCAGACACACATACCGCTTATAATTAAGGCCAAAAAGTTCTATCGTGGTCTCATCAGACCAGAGAATCTTATTCAGGTGTTTTTTAGCAAACTCCATTTGGGCTTTCATGTGTCTTGCACTGAGAGGCTTTCGTCGGGCCACTCTGCCATAAGCCCCGACTGGTGGAGGGCTGCAGTGATGGTTGACTTTCTACAACTTTCTCCCATCTCACGACTGCATCTCTGGAGCTCAGCCACTTTGATCTTTGGGTTCTTCTTTACCTCTCTCACCAGGCTCTTCTCCCCCGATAGCTCAGTTTTGGCGGACGGCCAGCTCTAGGAAGGGTTCTGTTCTTCCCAAACGTCTTCCATTTAAGGATTCTGGAGGCCACTGTGCTCCTTAGGAACCTTAAGTGCAGCAGAATTTTTTTTGTAACCTTGGCCAGATCTGTGCTTGCCACAATTCTGTCTCTGAGCTCTTCAGGCAGTTCCTTTACCTCATGATTCTCATTTGCTCTGACCTGCACTGTGAGCTGTAAGGTCTTATATATAGACAGGTGTGTGGCTTTCCTATTCAAGTCCAATCATTATAATCAAACAAAGCTGGACTCAAATGAAGGTGTAGCACCATCTCAAGGATGATCAGAAGAAATGACAGCACCTGAGTTAAATATATGATTGTCACATCAAAGGGTCTGAATACTTAGGACCATGTGATAATTCAGTTTTTCTTTTTTAATAAATATACAAAAATGTCAACAATTCTGTGTTTTAATTCTGTCAATATGGGGTGAGGGGTGTACCATTACTGAGAAAAAAAAATGAACTTAAATGTTTTATCACATGGCTGCAATATAACAAAGGTGAACAATTTAAGGGGTCTGACATGACTTCCGTACCCACTGTAGTTGGTTCCAGAGTTTGGGGCTCTAAATAGGTAAGGATCGTTGACACCGAAGCAATTGATTTTGTTATGGCTGGTATGGTAAATGGCCGATTAGTTTTGAGATTTGCAGCGATCTAGGATTATAAAGAGCATATGAGTCTTCGCAGTAGTCAAGTACTGAGGATCTAAACCATCAGGGCTTTATAAGTAAGTTAGCAAGATTTTAATAAATGTATTTGAATGTTTAATAGGGCAGCAGTGCAGAGTTGAAACAGAACCAGGCTGCACCGTTAGACGGCCCACATACTTTCGTACATCCTGGGTCTAGTAAGAGGGAACCCGCTAGCTGCTGCATTTTGGACCAGCTAGAGTTTGTTTATTAAAGGGGTCATATGATGTTGCTAAAAACACAATTATTTTGTGTATTTGGTGTAATGAAATGTGTTTTATGCGGTTTACGGTAACAAAAACACATTATTTTCCACATACTGTACATAATTTTTTCTCCTCTATGCCCTGCTTTTCTGAAATGCGTTGATTTTTTACAAAGCTCATCGTTTTGAAAAGCGCGGTGTGCTCTGATTGGCCAGCTATCCAGTGCGTATGGTGACTGGCCGGATACCTCAAGCGTGTGACGGAAATATTACGCCCCTTACCATACTGTGCTGACACTCGGAGTATGTGGCAAGGTATAAAGAGTATTACTGATTATAAGAGCAACTCTGTCTGTCCCAATGATGATGTAGCACTGACTAACGAGCTTAACACCTTTTTCGCTCGATTTGAAGTGGATAACACCACAACAGATTAGAGATCGACCGATATATCGATTTACTGATATTTTTCCAGATATTTAAGCATTTTACAATAATCGGATATCGGTTTTGTAATATCAGATTCACAGATAAATGCCGCCATCTTGTGGATGTTTTGAGAAGTGCACGCAGGATCGCCATTGCACCACAGCGTCTGAGGGAAGAGGAGACAACAACAACGGTGTGCACAGGTACTTGATTTACTGTAGTAAGTAAACTTTATTTAACATAACAGCCATTAATGCACAAATTGGATGTATTACATAAATGCCTGATATGCAGTTTATGCAGCTTGGCATAAGAAATAGAGACAAACTCACGGAGTAATGTAAAATAATCCGTCAAGTCCTGTCCCAATAAATACGTAACTTTGTGTGAATTAAATAATATGCAGCCATGAATGAGCGCATGTTGGAGATAAAAGCGCTGAATTGAATTCTCTCTCTTTTGTATATTTGCTCATCATTAGTCTCGTTAAGCCGCTTTCATATTGCTTTTCACTCACCGGTTTGATGCTCAGGAAATGCTCCAGCACTGCCACCGCATGTAACTTTTAACATGATTCACTTGTTTAAAATACCCTAAATTGTATTAACATTTACTATATAATCATTATTTCGCTAATAAACATAATACATCTCTATGGAAACTAATTTATTATCTCCGCGAGCGATCGCAGTTTGAGTATAGTTCTGTGTAAATGCATAGATAAACTGCACTGTCAGCAGGCATTTCATAATCTAGAATGACAAAAACATTATTAGTAATTCTGATATAACATGCCAGTTGAGAAATGCAATAAAATACGTTGTTTTTTTTTGTTATATTTCAATATTCCAGAGAATATTATTCTGTGAATTAACATTATCCAGTGAATTATTGTTCACTCTTTAGCCTATTAAACAGCTTATAAACCTACTAAAACTGTAGTTTAAAATGAAGTTGATATGACTCCTTTATTTATTTTCTCCATTTAAAAACATTAGACCTTCTACATTTATTTTGCTTATTGTTAATATTAGTGTTGCTGCTGATGCTTTAAATAAAATGTTTTTTTTATATTGTAATATGAAGATTAAATTTAACATGAAAGACGTGGTAATTTTCAACACTTTTTTTTTTAAGATGGCTGAAAGGAGGAAAAACCAAAGTGAATTATGGACTTACTCAGTCATTTATTTACTTTATAACCGTAAATAAATATCGGTTCCGCTTATCGGTTATCGGGCATATAAACACGCAAATAATTGGTATCGGTATCGGTTATAAAATATCCATATCGGTCGACCACTACAACAGATACAACAATTACTGCAGCAGAGGATGAACAGGCGCTTGCACTAAGTACACATGAGGTACAGTGTGCATTGAGGAGGCTTAATCCACGGAAAGCTACAGGCCCAGATGGAGTCTCAGGACGGGTACTTAAAGAATGTGCTGGAGAGTTAGCGGGGGTATTTACAAGCATCTTTAACCTGTCTTTATTGCAGGCAAGAGACACCAAGTGCTTGAAATCAGCAATTATTGTTCCAGTACCAAAGAAAACAAACATTAGTACCTTGAATGACTATCGTCCAGTTGCATTAACTCCAGTAATAATGAAGTGCTTTGAAAGACTGATTCTCTCACACATTAAGACTGCTATTTTAATACTGTCATACCCAGCATGCTTATTCTTAAACTTCATGACTTAGGACTCCGTTCATTATAATGTAACGTGTGAGAGAAAGCGACGGCGAGTCGTGTGCCTTCCCACTAGAGTTTACGTTACGCCAAATACACAAACACAGGTGCGATGCGCATCCATTCAAATGAACTGAAAAATAACACAGATCGCTTGACGGAGAGTGAAACTCTGAAGCGCTCAGTCAGAGTGTTCTGTGAGTGCAAATATATCTGTGCTAATCATATACTCAGCCTCCAACTCACACACTGGCGAGTAAAATCTGAGAATTTATTAGCCATTGGCTAATATTAGACATAATTTAGTCGCCCAGAGTGAAGATTTAGTCGCATATGCGAGTGATTTACTCACAATGTAGAGGTTTGGCTTTGGGAGAGCACAGCAGCTGGAATATGCTCCAGTGTTTATCAATGGAGACGGAGTGGAGAGAGTGTCCAGTTTCAAGTTTTTTGGCACATTACATCTCCGAGGACATTACTTGGTCCACAAATATCACGACATTGGAAAAGAAAGCTCAGCAAAGATTGTTTTTCTTAAGGACATTAAGGAAAATTTGTTTGCCTCAACAGATGCTGATCACTTTTTATCAGTGTACTATAGAAAGCATTCTAACATATTGAATTTCTGTATGGCTTTCTAGCTGTACAGTTAATGATAGGAAAGCACTCCAGAGGGTTGTCTTGCGAGCACAGAGGATAATCGAAGTTGAACTACCAGCATTAGAAGATATCTATAGGTCACGCTGTCTAGCAAAGGCTATCAGCATCTGTAAGGACTCTACACATCCATGCCACCACATGTTTGAGCTACTGCCGTCTGGTAGGCGCTATAAGACATTTTATTCCCGTACTTCACGTTTGAGGAACAGTTTTATTCCCAGAGCCGTTAATGCTCTGAATCAAGCTAACAATTTTTTTTTAGAGTTGTAATAGTAGTTTAATAAGTTTTGTGGGTCATTGATTGATTTATAGTATTGCTTATTAAGTGTGTTGTGACTGATATATTAGATTGTTACTTTTATTTTTTATTTTATTTTTTTTACTGCATTTAGTGTGGAGTTTGCATGTGAAATTTTGTTGGTGGGTACAATGAAATTTGTATGCATACAATAACAATAAAGAAATTCAATACTGTGATGCCCTGTCCGGCCGGAGCGACGAGACAAAAACATTAAAACCCATTATAAACGAGGCATTTGTTGCATTCAGTGGGGACATAATTACGGATTATAATGACTTATACTGTCTTTTTACGTGTCGTGTTGCATCGCGTCACGTAAACATAAAACCATGTCTGCGTTTGTGATCTGAGAAATAACAAACAACAAGCGCTACTCTACACTGCTCAAAACTTGGGTTTGAATCATCAGTGGCAAATCCTTTAAATATATAAACGTATTTACAGTCTGTGAGTCAGAACAGTCGGCATTGTAGTGTACTCTCCCAGGATCAGGAAACAGTCCTCCATAAAATGCGCTGCACACATCTGAATATTTGGGTTGAATTGTTCTGGAACAGTGTTGTAAATACAACTTAACCACTGATTTCTAGTTGTGTCCTCTTTTGAAAGGCCAAACTAAGTATTTTTACTTTCACAACGAGACACACAGCGTCACTCATGGCGGGCTTGAGAACGGTGCGGCCGGCGGATTCGACGAAGGAGCGACCGGCAGCTTATAGTGAGCAGAGGCCAGTTTGAGTGAGCGGAGGCCAGAGGGCTAGAGTGAGCGGAGGCGGGCGGTCTTGCGGCAACCACATGTGACGACCCCGGGCTGGACTCCACTTCGTCCACAGTGAAAGCGATCCGGCGATCCACAGCGCAAAGTTGATGAATTTCCTCAGCGACCAGCACGGATCACATCCAGGCATGATGAAGCGGATATAGTCCTCTTATGGAAGGCCAAACAAAGTATTTTCGCTTCCACAACAAAACACACAGCGCCTTCACGAACACGGCAGTGGCGGCAACAACAAACAATACTACAGCGGAATAAAGTTACGCCTTCCTTCTTTGTGTGAACATTTGGGCAGCGTTATGCAAATATTCACACATCGGGACGTAGGTATGTGGGGGCGTGTTAGAACGAGCAATTTTAGGTAGGCGTGGTTGACTCTTAAAATTTTATAAAGAATATCTCTTTGGAATTGAGACTTTAGTCTTTGCAACTTTTAGGGATCTTATCTATGCACAAACTGCTTGGAACACTCCAAAGAGAAAGGAAAAATTTAAATCGCATCATATGACCCCTTTAAAGGAGTCCTATTATGCTTTTTCACTTTTCCAATTTTAGTCAGTGTGTAGTGTGTATGTGTGGGCATAAAAAAGATCTAGAAAGTTAAAAATCTCAAAGTCCACTCCAAAAGGAGATATTTCGTTTTTAAAAAATCCCTTTTCAAGAACTACAACAAACAGCTCATTTGGACTACAGTGTTTGTTTTCCGGGTTTTGTGATATCAAAAAGCGGCCCATTAGAATATCATTAAAATAATTACAAAAAAATGTGAATGGTTGGGGGGTGGGGAGAGGCGAGGTCGTGGTTAGAACGCTTGGTTGAGCGCATCAGACAAGACGACGACGAAGAAGTGCGGCTGTAGCCTCAAGTTTTCGCAAGTTATCACACATGCACCTGAATAATTATGTATATGTTACAATTATGAAAACATTTTTATAAATTGCTGACAGTACAATACTGAACAATGATGTAATCTGCAGTTTTCCCATACATGAGTGCGGGTGTTTATATATCATGAAGGAAATTGAATGTCATTGAATGGCCGAGATTTCTTTTGTTTATTATAGTACAGTAACAGTCTAAAGTTGGGACACTCCAGTTGTGTGTCCAAACAATTGGACTGGTACTATATTATAGAATCGAGTATATCCAAAACAGACTATATATATAATATATATATATATATATACATAAACATTTTTTGCAATAACTCAAATGTGATGATCAAACACTTATAATGACGTGACAGAGATATGTAAGGGCATTTAACAAATTAACAATAAACTTGCGATGAGTGCGATGCACAACGTAACGGGGTGTTAGTTGTAACACATATGGTTTGAATATTTATTTTACCATAATAAAGTTAAAATTCTGGCTTAAGTAAATTTATCATCTCAGTTTTTATTACTCATTTAAAATTAGACAAATCTGCTATTATTTTAATCTCCAATCTGTTATTTATCAGTTTAGATGATTTTTTAATGCTTCGCTAACTATCAGAAGACGCTAACCATTTTTAAATTCCAGTTGCGCAGATGGGGTGTTGTAACACTGCATTACAATGTGCTATTTTATGACATTAGCGATGTAATTTACACAATTTACTTTAATTCATTTTAATGAGAAACAACGAGAAACAGATTAATAAAGACTGACAGTCAATGTTTAAAAATTATTATTTCAAGACATGCAAAGCAATTTTGCTCGTTTATGTGGGCCATCCCAAGCATGGTTGCAATGTGTTCATTGTCAAACTCCAAAATCAGATTAGTTTTAATTCTTAAAAAATGCCATTATTTTATTTGAAAAAAAAAATTAGATATTTATTAACAAAATATTTTAGTTTGTCTTGTATATTTTTTTCATTCGATGAGATAAGATTTTAAGCTGTTATATGGTCAAGTTACAACATGCCCCTCAGATGTTACAAAGTACCCCCCACCTACGGGGCATGTTATCACACTTTACTTCCAATTTTTGAGGGTAAATAAAGAAAAACGTATACACTGTAATTATGAAACAAAGCGACATATTTGTACTAGACAAGTGTAAAATTACTGTGGATAAAAAAAAAATATATATTCTGAACTCCATGTGGATTTACACAAACTAAGAAAGTCAAAAAGTGTTACAAAGTGTTCTTTGAATGTAACGTGTACATTCCCTTGGAACTGGAATCATGGCGGAATATCACGTGAAGTCCACTTCGCAGGGCACTAGCGGTCGAATAAGACAACGCTTGAATGCTACCTGAACAAGAAACCTCCTTACTGAAGGGAAAGTGTTGACTGGTGTCACTATCTCACGAACGCGCCAGCGGATCTCCACCAAATTCGGGGGATCCCTTCAGCTCGAGGAGCCCTCTCGAACGCCACCCTCCGCGCATCGGTAGCCCCCCGGGATCGCTAGATCGGTCGGCGCCGGGCCGCGAATTTAACCACCCGTAACTCCCGAACCCCGGGGGCTATCAACGCGGGGGTGGTCTCATTCGAAAGAGGGCCTCCAGACGTACACACGATTCGTGTTCGAGAGGATTCCTTGAGCTGAAAGACATCCCCCGAATTTGGTGCGAATCCGCCGTTACGGAGAATGGCTGTTTCAAAAAAGTTTTAATGGTGTTCATTGACTTAAGCTTTAAGGATTTCATTCCTGGGTCCAGTAGCAAACAATGGAGCGCGCTCTGCTGGACAAACTAAGTAATTACACCATTTCAAGCATTTTATCTGCATTATACGTTTTGTAAAAAAAAAATTTAATATCGGCGGCATATTCGCCGATACTGATATATCGGCGACAGGCTCATATTGGCTGATAATATCGGCAAAAATGATATATCGGTCAGGCTCTAGTATAAATAAATTCAACTGTATAACCGTTTCACTGCAATTCATGTTATAATGTTAGAATGAAATGACAATAAAAATAATACATATGCACTTTCGGTACATAGTAAATGCAGTTTTTAAGGGTTGTTTACTACTATTAAATGTGGTTTAGCCAAAACAATAACGTTAACACGCTAATATGTCTTGCAATATCGGGTTCGGTTTCAAAGGTTCTGCGCGATCCTCTTGTTCAACATTCTCTGGGTCTGAATCTGGCTCAAATTGACATGGCAATATTGACGCCATCCTTATCTAAACCAGAGCAGATGGAACTTGCTGCTTTGGCAAGGGGCAGGGCAGTACTGAAACACCATCTAAGCTGTTCGCCAAACACAATGCACTGGGACAGCTAACCAATCACAAAACATTTTGTTTTTCGGAAGGCGGGCCTTCATCAAACCCGGAACTAATCGAGCCGTTCATGCCAGACAGTGGAGAGAGGTGTTGTAATAATGTAAAAAATGTGAAAAATAATATGTTTTTCGAACAACCTAATATGAGAGCCTGTTCTAGTACACCCCCAAAACAAATTCAAGGACTTTGTAAAAGAGCATAATAGGAACCTTTTAAAGAGTTAGTTCACCCAAAAATGAAAATTAGACTGTGTTTTACCTAGGTGGGGTACGAAACCCGGTACCAATATGGCACCGGTAACTATGTAACCGGTATGTGCTAGAACCGAATCTGAACGCAGATTTCGGTGCCTCATTTCGGTGCCATGCCTGAGCGATCGATTGAAATATTTGTCCTCAGGTTCTCTGAAACGGACGTAAGAAGCATCATCATTGGCACTGCACGGAAAAAATAATAATTTCCCGACTGAGAAAATGCACGTGAACTCAAGTCGGAAAGCTCTAATAATACAAATCCAACAAATCTTTGTAGTAACGAGAGTGTCCATGTTGTTTCACATTCCGACTTAAAAGCACAAATCGGGAAATGAGAGCATCCAAGGAGCATGTGAATACACTTAATCTGTGCAGCAGTAGCCTTTACGTTAATTAAGCTAAACATGCTTAAATTAAAATGCTTAAAGCTAAACCTCCCTTGTATTCACATTTCTAAACCTGTTGTCCAACAAAAGAGAACATTTATAACCTTTTTACTCTACAATACCAGTCAAATGCTTCCTTTTGTGATCAGATGAGGCTTCTTGTCACAGAATGAGGCAGAAAATATGTTCCATATACAGGTGCATCTCAATAAATTAGAATTCGTGGAAAAGTTCATTTATTTAGTAATTCAAATCAAATTGTGAAACTTGTGTATTAAAGAAATTCAATGCACACAGACTGAAGCAATTTAAGTCTTTGGTTCTTTTAATTGTAGTGATTTTGGCTCACATTTAACAAAAACCAACCAATTCACTATCTCAACAAATTAGAATACCTCATAAGACCAATAAAAATTTTTAGTGAATTGTTGGCCTTCTGGAAAGTAAA
>JADLZN010002926.1:0-17847 GCA_018155175.1 Sinocyclocheilus anophthalmus
GAGGAGAGTGAGTCGCTCGCCGTGTGAGGAAAGTGAGTCCACCACCTGGAGGGAGTCGCCCGAACGGGGAGGAAGTGATCACCACTAGCCTAGTGAGTCTCCGCCTTGGTGCTTAGAGTTATTCCGCTCGCCGTGTTAGAAGTGAGTCGCCAGCCTTAGGCAGTGAGTCTCCGGCCGTTTGAGAATTGCGTCCGTCCTCCGTGTTGAGGAGAGTGATCGCCACTGAGAGAGAGGTCTCCCGCCTTGTGAGAGCGTTAGTCACCAGCTGAGGATAGTCATCGTCCTCCGTTTTAGAAGGTTGATCACCAGCTGGGAAGTGATCGTCGCCGTGGGAGATAGTGAGTCCTCGCCTTGTGAGGAGAGTGAGTCTGCCAGCTGAGGATAGTGATCCTCGCCCGATGCGGAGAGTGATCACCACTGAGGAAAGTGAGTCGCCAGCCTTGTGAGGAAGGTGAGTCGTGGCAAACTTAGTAGCTCCTGGCAATAGTATAGTGACTTCCAAGTTACAAGTTATTAGTCTTATTTTTGGACCGAAGGCCCGCCATAGGCGATGATGATGATGACCATAATTAAACTAACAAAATAATAGTTACACTTTCTGTTGATCAGTCAGTCGCTCAGCTTCTCGAAACCCAGTTTCCCCCCGCCCATCCCCGGGGATTAACTTTGAAAATGGACGTCCTGTGTTTAAGTTGTTCGCATACGGATGAGACTACTTGCGTGTGTTGGTGTAGTCCTTCTCGGTATTTGCGCGGACTGTCTGTAAGGCAAACTGCGAGGTTAAATTTCATTCCTGCGGTATTTGACAACTCTGTCTGGTGTCAGATTTTAGGGCAGCGGAACTCGTCGTTCCATTAAGGCTTTTTAACAATTTTTATTTAGAAATATTTCGAAGTAGGTTTTTCTATCGAACCAGACTCTAACAAAGGAGTCCATCTGGGCGAGGAATGTAGGTTACACGCTCTTTGTGTGCCAATAAACCTTACTTGAGTGTTTTTCACCGTTAAGTCTTCCTTTGAACATATTTGGAGTTGTTTTTGCGGAGCCCGGCGAGCAGCACCAATCTCCTGACGCCCTCTCAGCCGATGTGTAAAGTTCAGCGGCACTCTGCCAGTTTTGATCTGGTTAGCAGTAGCATTACATCACGCGTGCACCGCTCAACATACAACTTTGCGTAATAATTGACCATTTAACGGCGTTAAAGATAAATGGCATGCGGAACTTTAGGTTGCATTTGCAATTATGAAGTCTGATAATTATTTCAAAAACAAATACTAGGAAAACGGATGATATACAAATTACACAGTACACCGGAGTGTGAATAAACACGTTTTAACTTGCATTTTTGCAGACAACATGACTCTTAAAATGTAAAATGCGTATGTTTATGCAGATATAAAGTGTAAAGTAACGTCTCGTTAAGAGATAGTTCTGGCAACATTGCACCAACCCTTTCTCAAGTCACTATTGTTTTGTTTTTTCCCTTCCCAAACTATTGTATGAATGAGGGTTATAAGAATCTTGGCATTATAAGCTACCATTATTGTAGTTACCTGAGGTTTACATATGGCAGGAATCATTTTCTCATCTGCGGGTGTTGTGCTGTTAATGAGCAAGCCATGCTGACTGGTGTGTGTGTTGTGTGTGGTGTTTGTGTTGTGTGGTGGGGGGGGGGTATACTGATTCGCGTTCCGCTGCACAGAGCTTGAGCTGCAGAATCCTGTGAGAAATTCACATGCTCAACAATATGGGCTCCCTAAACTTTCCCTTTTGTGGGTGTTATGATCTATTTGATTTCTCAAAATGGTTATGTTATTAGAAATACCTTTACAAATCTTGTACACTGATTAACACTATATCAAGACATCAAACTGGCTGGCTGCCTCATTGTCGCACATATATCCTGTGTTAAACTTAACAGATCTGTGGGATGTTTATTTTGTCAAGTGTTGAGGGTGTCAGTAATGTGTACTCCCAGCCAGCTGTTTTTACTACAGCATTATCTTTGCCCCGTTCAGTTGCTGTGTTGCTAAGCTGCAGCACAATGCCTTGGGAATTTGTGTGTCTCTGTATGAACCGGCTCCAGTGCCCTCAAGCTACAACCATTAAACTAGTTACCTAGCCATCAGGAAATGGCCCATATCTGCTTTATCTAACATTTTGCTACTATATTATGAATTTGCAAACACGCTTAATGCATATATTAATCGGTGAGATAGTGTGCTCTTGTATTATTCATCAGATCATGCCATGTTATGTTTTTGTAGGTGTGTGTTTAAATACTAGGTGTATTTGCCAATGTGTGTAAAAGCAATTGCTTTGTACTTATGAGTCATGTGAAAAGCTTCCTAAAATATTCACTTGTGAAACAGAAGCTGGATTTAATTTGATGCAACACAAACCATAGTGTTTTTTTTTTTTTATTCCATGGAAGAAGCTTAGGTCTGGAAGACTTAATCATCTATTTTACTGTCAAATCAAACCAATTTTTTAACGACTATATTAATGACTCTCAATAAAAGCAAAACTATGTGTGCACTATGTAAGCATGTGAGAATTTTATTAATCTAGGGTGTTTTACATACTGATTTTGTTTAACAGTGACCACAGGTTTTCAAAACGTTCTTATCTTTGTGCTTAATCACTACAGGTGAGAATTAAATTCTTGATTCGCTTCAAAAGATTGCGTCGAGGAACAAGATGTGGAGGTCCTATATTGGAATGGGCTATTATAACCGCTCGGTCCCACCAGTCATACAAAGAAATCTGCTTGAGAATTCGGGATGGTATGCGTTTCTTGTCGTTTGAAGCATACCGTATATTTCAGCTTCTGGTGGAGCAAAAGTTAAAAGTGGACCAACCAAACGTATTTGACAAACATCAACCCTTTGTTTCAGTCATGGGACTTAAAAATTACAGCCACACGCTGGAACACCTTGTTCATTAGATTCTCATGGTCAGTGCAATTCTAGTCAAAAAGTAAATTGCATTTTGATTTTTATTACGTAAGCGAGTTGTAGCGTGCTGCAAAAGAGAAATCTTGTGACTCAGACTGGAGGTCTTTGGTTAGGGATTCAATGAGTTTTTGTGTTCTCTATAGGGTGACCCAGTACACCCCCTACCAGCCTGAGGTCTCTCAGGGGCGTCTGGAGAGCCTTCTGAATTATCAGACCATGGTCTGTGACATCACGGGAATGGCAGTAGCTAATGCGTCATTGCTGGATGAAGGTACTGCTGCTGCTGAGGCCATGCAGCTCTGCAACAGGTTAGTACGCTTACTGCTGGAAATATCTGAAGAAAACGATTCCATTTATGGCTCGTTCAGGTCTTTGGCATGCAGAATGGTGTTTCCCCAGGGCTGGGAGTGATAATTAACACTCACCTGTTCCTTTCAGATCAGTTCAAGTTCAAGTCGCGTTATGGTCATGCGTCCACATTTACAAGCACCATACATCAACAGATATTGAATGTGTTACGCTCAGAACCTTGGGTGCCATAACAGCTAACATAAACAGATTAAATACAATTATACAAATATACAAATAAGGTAAAATTTAAAAATATATATATAAAGCACAAGGGATATGGCAGATAGAGTGCAAACCAGTAAAGTAAACAACAGTGCAGATATAGTGATTGTAGTGCAAAAAAATGATTTGTAGTGCAAAAGAGCTTATTCAGACTGATTAAAGTGACTGTGTGTGTATTTGGGAGGGGGGAGTGGGAAAGTCCGTTAGAGGGTCAGAGTTCAGTGGTGCGTGGGGCAAAAGAGGGGAATGGGGGCAAGGTCGGGAGGGAGTTCAGCTTCCTGACATCCTGATGGATGAAGCTGTCCTTCAGTTTGCTGGTCCTGGCCTGGAGACTCCGCAAAACAAAAGAAGGCAAAACAAAAGAAGAATGTTCTACATTGACCCACGCTGCCATCCACAGACTACTGCAGTTGTGCAAACCAGAGCCAAGTAAGGAAGGTCATCAACATATAGAATAAAGAAATATCTATCTGTCCACCCGTCTTTCTATCTCTTTATTTATCTGTATCTCTATTTTCTATCTGTCTGTCTGTCTCTATTTATCTTTCTATCCTCTGTCTCTTCATCTGTTTGTCAGTCTACCTGTGCATGTCTCTTTGTGTATATGCGTGTCTGTCTATCATCCTTCTATCTTTCCGTCTGGTGTCGCTGTCAATCATTATCTTGATTTTCTATCTGTCTGTCTCCTATGTCTCTGTCTGTCTGTTTCTCTCGACCTCTCCCTATCTGTCCTGCCTGGTATGACTTGTCTTTCGTCTAGCTATCTTTTGTCTATCCTCTCCCAGCTCAAACTTCTGTCCTGTACTTCGTCTGTCTGTTATCGGTCTTAGGCTACTGTTTATCGGTGTCTAGTCTATTCTAGCTATCTTTAGTTTTCGTGTGTCTGTCTTCTCTATCTGTCTATCTACTCTGTCGGCTGTCTCTCTAGCTTTCTTCTATCCTTCTAACAGTCTGCTCTTTGTTTCCTACCCATCTTCGTCTTCTGTCTGCCTTCGGTCTGGCTTTACCCATCTGTCTTATCTCCTGTCTCTCTACATCTGTCTTTGTCTCTCTAACCGTCTCGTCTGTCTTCCATAGGTGTGACGGTTGAAAATTTTCCCACCGGTGTTACGCGGGGCGTTCCCTCTTTTCCTAGCTTTCCTTCGCGTTTAATTAGCTTGTAAAAGCGGTGTGCCCATTTTACTTTAATTTTCAAATAGCGGCAATTCGGAGTAAAGCAATTGTTCGTTTTTTAGTTCGTTTGAATTTTCCCTCTTTTCCTCCCTTTCCTTCGCTTTTAAATAGCTTAAAAGCGCCGTGCGCTTTACTTTTCACTAGTCTAATTAGTCGGCAGTTAGGCATCATATGCTTGCTGCAACCAACAATACCACCGAACGCCTTTGCTTATATAACAACCTAGAACTTTTTATAACAACACAATAAAAATACACATGCTATGGTGCAGCATGCCTAATATAAATAACAACTAACTTATTTAATTACAAAACTGGGAAACAAGTAACATATCGTGTATACCAAATAAATAAGAAAAAGTAGAATGTTTATTACCACACGTAAGACCTCGTGAGGCATGGCTACACCTTGAATGTCAAATAAAATAACAATGACCCAAGTTTCAATAAAGTAAAAAATCACCAACAATGTGTAAGGTAGCTGTCTCGCCTCGCTCTTTTTGTCAGTCAGCTCGACTCACTCTCCTTACTGGAGAAATTAAATCTGATCTGTGTGATGCAACTGTCGTTCAACTGCATTGAGCAGCTGCGTTCAGTTTTTAATTGTAGTGTCTGTTCTTTTACTAAACTAAATGATTTTTATTACTATAAAAAATATAAGAACGCGGTGGTGGTCGTGCCAACGGTGGCAGTGACTCACCAGTTGGTGCTGCTTAAACACTGTAAGGTAACAGTCAATATTAGCTCCAAGGAATCCTTTAAGATTTTAATGGAACTCCACCCATTATAGGTACGGATTAGACAGAATCACTGTTTTTGAAACTACGTGGCGATCACTGGAACGTCCACGATTCATGACGACCGTATCACGCAATTCTGCAAATGGATGATCTATACCAAATATAGTGAAACCTATAATTAGCACGGTAAACAAGATCGCCGTTTAAGACAGTAACGTGTGCAAACAACACACAAGATACTTCCTCTTTTCCATATACATAAGCTTTATTGATAAATCTAGACTATAAACTATCTAACCATGCAACAGCAACGCATTCAACCAAAGATTTCAGAAGAAGAGAGAGAATCATAAAGGAATGACAATTGAAATCCCAAGTTTAACCGCAATTTGCCATTGTTAATCGACCACATCAATCACTTAATTAACCCTCTCATTGAGTTTGCTCAATGAGGTTAAAATTGAGATTAACTGCACCAGTTCAGTTAGAATCTGGAGGTACTTGCGTTTCTGTGTTGGGGGTTCCCTTCCTTGTCTGCTGAACGGGGTTTCCCGAGGTTGCTGATTGGCTGGAGGTTCAGTCTTGGAAGCCAGTGGTTGGGCGTTGGCTGGCGACGCGGAGTTTTGGTCTGCAGTTGAAGTTTAGACAGCTCTCTTTTGGGATATGCGGCGTTAGGCAAACTTAACTCAAGACACGAAACTCTCAACGGAAAATAAACCAAACTAAAGAAATAGAAATAGATGTAAAATTTGATGAGACCAGGTGGCGTTTCTCATCATGGTTTTGGAGGAGCTGACATGTAAGCCAGAGCACGCTCAAAAGCTAGAAACAGCTAGGAGTGAACAAGCTAAACTCCCATGGCGAAAAGTAGACACAAAAGTCAACTCCTCAAAAGACCAAAAAGCGCGCGCTAAGTTTGATGGTGTCCTGAGTATTTTAAACCAGGCTGTTTAACACACCCAAATTGTGTTTCGACCAATTGTAGCTCGGGGTGTTGCGATGTTTCTCCTTCCCATTCATAAATCGACTGTTATCTCATCATTCACATGATCCACGTTTTTCCCCTGTCAAATATGATTTTGGACATGATTTCTTTCACGAGGATATGATACATTTGACCAGGAATTGACTGGGAGAAACGTTTCAAGAATGAAAATTCAAACTCACACATACCACGCATGAATATGACCCCTTAAGCTATTCAATAGTTATTCAAAATACATTCACAATAAATAAGGCATGATGGTTAAACATGTGGGTTAGATAAATGATATGGGGTTAGATATATAGCAATGATTAGTTGCTCGAGTCCTTTTATTGTCATTTAGATGCATATTTACATGGAAATGCAGTTTCTTTGGCATCTGTGGACGTATGAGAACCAAGTTAAACGTCTGAGGATTTAGTCTGTCTGTCTTTCGTGAGTGGGGGGAATCAATTACAGGAGCTGTGACTGTAGTTACTATCGGTGATAGTCAATCGTCACTCTTTTGACATTATTCGTGATAACTGCCCCAAAATTTTACAATCTTCTTGGACTTGTCAATGTGTTCTTTTGTGTTAATGTTGAAAACGGTTCTGTGACAGGGCTTAGTTTACGGCTTGCGCCGAGGGCTGGGTCTTATTTATGACTCCTGTTGTCTTGGCTCTGTGGAATTTTGTGACTCCTCGTGCCCTACATCGTTTGACCAAACTTATATTGTGCTATTCTCTGAGCTCCTACACCGGTATCACCTTCAGCACCGTCTATCGCAGCAAGCCTACTCTCTATCTGTCTGTATTGATTAAAGTTTGTATCTTTTAGTTACATTGGTGTAAAGACTCTTCTCAAGCTTCCTCATGAGATGGACTTCAGTGGGAAGGATGTTAGCGGTGTGCTCTTCCAGTATCCAGACACTGAAGGCAGAGTGGAAGATTTCGCTGCACTTGTTGTTCGGGCTCACAAGGGTGGTGTATGTACATCTTACCGCCATATGTCATTATAAAATTCACATTTTCAATTTCTGATACCAGTTTTTGCATATTAGGTTTTAACTTGATCCATTCACTCAACTGATTTGTTCACCCTCATGCTGCTCCAAACCTGTTTGACTTGTGTTTTCTTCTGTAAAACACAAAAGGGGAAATTTCGAAGAGCACATTATTTTTTCCATACTACTAAATTGTTTAGAGCTGTCAAACACTGATGTGAAATCTGGTGTGGCCTATCTATCATGGCCAACTTGAATCTATGGAAGTGAGATTTGAGTGTTTTATTAAAAATCTCCATTTGTGAACAATGTAAAAAAAAAAAAAAAAGGGAAACAATCCGACAGGTTTGGAATGACATGAGGTGAGTAAATGATGGCAATTGTCTTTTTTTGGGTGCACTATCAAATTGTTTTTTAATTGCCACAGAAGCTGTTATGAATTTTTGTGCACCAGAGCTATTACAGCAACGGATTTTAGACCTGTTCAAAATTCAGATTTGTTAATTTTTTTTTTGTGAAATGTAGCTCTTTATTTTTGGGTCCATTTTTATCAAAGGCACTGGCTTGCTGTGCCACAGACTTGCTGGCGCTCTGCGTGTTGCGTCCTCCGAGTGAGTTTGGAGTTGACATCACCTTGGGCAGCTCACAGCGCTTCGGAGTGCCTCTCTGCTATGGTGGGCCTCATGCTGCATTCTTTGCAGTCAGAGAAAATCTGGTCAGGATGATGCCAGGAAGGATGGTTGGAGTGACCAGGTAAGTCTGTAATTTATAGGATTCAGTGTATTTTTCTTCATCAGTGTTGGTATCAATTGTCAAATGTTTCCTGTTACAGAGATGCAGCTGGTAAAGAGGTTTATCGTCTGGCTCTCTAGACAAGAGAGCAGCACAGCCGCAGGGTCAAAGCCACCAGCAACATCTGCACTGCCCAGGCAGAGCTTCACAAATCTGAAAAAAAGTGTGTATATATATTTGTAAAGTTGAATGTCTGTACTCCGTTTTAATGTCTTAACACAGGCTCTTCTTGCAAACATGGCCTCCATGTTTTGCGTTGTATCATGGTCCTCAAGGATTGAGGCACATTGCAGAGAGAACCCACAATGCAATGTTGATTCTGGCTGAGGGCAAGTTGTTAGACTCCTGTTTACTTTTATTTATTTATTTTTTTCTTTCTCTTTCCTTTGAATAAGAAATGTTATGATACTGAATTTTTTCTTTTTTTTTATTGTTGTAAAAGGGCTGAAAAGAGCTGGGCATAAACTCCAACATGAGAACTTCTTTGACACGCTGAAGATCAACTGTGGTGTGGCTGGCAAGGACATCTTGGAAAAAGCTATGCAGCGGGAGATCAACCTATGGGTGTACAGTGATGGACTGGTGAGGCCTGTGAAAAAAAACCCCCACAAATAGGCAATGCTACTTTTGTTTTTATTCATAAACAATTTACATTTTATTTTCTTATTAATTTAATGTTTTTAATTATGTTTGTTTATGTGGTTTTAGCTTGGAGTGTCTCTGGATGAAACGGTCACTGAGAGAGACTTGAATGATCTGCTCTGGATCTTCGGTTTGCGAGTCCTCAGCTGTAAGTTCTCGCCTGATTCAATATTTCAATTATTGCTAAAAAACATTTATTCTCTTTGCCCCAATGATATCTCTTCTCTTTGACATTTATCAGGAGCTTATTGCTGAGAAAATGAGTGAGTGAACAAAAGGACTGCTGGCAAGCCCTTTCAAGAGAACTAGCAAGTTTCTTACCCATCCAGTGTTTAACCGGTTTGTTTACCCGTTTCAGTGCTAGTTGTTGTTTCTAACAAATCTGTGAAAAATCTATGAAACTTGATACAAAATCAGAAAAAGTGGTTCTTATTTGTCTAAATATATGGATGGGCTATTTCTGTATAGTAATTATTTGTATATATTGCTTTTAAATTCAGTTATCACTCAGAGACCAATATTGTATGTTACATGAAGCGCCTGGAAAATAAGGATATTTCACTCGTACACAGTATGATTCCTTTGGTAGGAAAAGAATCAGTTTAAAATGGTATTTATCCACTGTAATGATTTTACATGCAAACATCACATTAAAACTCTGCTGTTGAATCCAGGGTTCGTGCACAATGAAGCTGAACAGTTCCTCAGAGCTCATGGTGAGTCAATATTAATCTGCTCTTTAAAGGGGTCATATGATGCTCCTAAAAATAACATAATTTTGTGTATTTGGTGTAATGAAAGGTGTTCATGCGGTTTAAGGTTAAAAAAACACTATTTTCCACATACTGTACATGATTGTTTCATCTATGCCCGCCTTTTTGAAACGCGTCGATTTTTACAAAGCTCATCGGTCTGAAAAAGCGAGGGGTGCTGTGATTGGCCAACTATCCAGTATGTTGTGATTGGCCGAATACCTCAAACGTGAGACAGAAATGTTACGCCCCTCACATACTGTTGATGCGTGTCCGGCGGAGCGACGAAATAAAACATCAACCCATATAAACGAGGGGCATTTGTTGCCTCCAGTGGGGAAATAATTACTGATTATAATGACTTATACGCCCTTTTTTTTACGCGTTGCGTTGCGTTGCATTGCACCACGTAAACATAAAACTCTGTCACTGCCCAAAACTCGCGTTTGAATCATCAGTGGCAAATCCTTTAAATGAAAACGTATTTACGTGAGTCAGAACAGCCGGCTTGTAGTCTAACGTTACTCTCCCAGGATCAGTAAACAGTCCTCCAAAAATGTGCTGCACACATCTGGATTTGGGTTAAAATGTTCTGGAACAGTGTGGTAAATACAACATAACCACTGATTTGTAGTCGTGCCCTCTTTTGAAAGACCAAACAAATTAGTTTCACTTTCACAACGAAACAACACCAGGGCTAGCGTGGGGAAGCCCGTTAGCGTGCGCTGAGCCGGGATAGAGTGAGGCTGAGGCGGCGAAGTCGAGACGGAGAGACCGGCAGCTGGGCCGGAATGAGCGGCAAACCACTGTGACGGACCCGCGGGCTGGACAACAATCTACAGCGAGACTAAAAGTTATGCTTCTTTCTTTGCGTGAAACATTTTTTTTTTTTTTTTTAGGCGGAGTTATGCAACTCTTCACATAGTGCGGTAGATATGGTGGGGGGTGTAGAACGAGCTGTTTGGATGCATGGCTGACTCTGAACTTTATAACGAAGATCTCTTTGGATTTGAGACTTTAGTCTTTGCAACTTTACAGACCTTCTTTATGCACCAAGAGCTTGTAACACTCCAAAGAGAAAGGAAAAATTGAAATCGCATCATATGAACCCTTTAATATCAGCCCTCCTGTTACTGTATCTAGACATTCCTCATTGAGCCGTGGATCTATTACGGATTCCTTGGAAAACTTTTCACAACAGCCAATCACTGGAGAGGAATTTGCAAACAGCCACCCTTTCGTGCCACTGGATCAGGCCGAAGGTTATCAGCAGCTCTTCAGACAGCTAGAGAGAGACCTTTGTGAGATTACAGGATATGATCAGATCTCCTTTCAACCAAATAGGCAAGTGTCCTGCCTGATATTTTTGTTACGGTATCAAAAACGTGATTTATTCTCATTTGTCAAAAGTGGTCTTATAGTTGACAAAGCAAATGTCAACATGGTGCATTCGGTTTCGTTCAGGTTTCTGTTGCTGATAAGTTTTGGGGGTGTGTAGGCATCTATACGTTCTGCTTGGCTGACACTTTAACAGGATCATTAGCATACTGTACTCTTGGGCAAGAGCCTTTTGAAGCAATCTTTGAACTCTGCTGTGCTGAGGCAGTACGCTTGCATATACATGATGCTATTGATTTTTCTTTGTCCCGTAGTGGCGCGCAGGGGGAATATGCAGGCTTGGCTGCAATCAAAGCCTATCTAAATTCCAAAGGAGAATCTCACAGAACAGTGAGTATCACCCTGCAGTGAAAACACTCTGTAGCAAAGTCTCCTCTGATTTAACCTCAAGCCTTGTGTTTTACCTCAGGGCCATTCAAAAACATACGTGACATTTGAAGTATCCGGTTGACCCTTCATGACT
The DNA here is from genome assembly GCA_018155175.1 of Sinocyclocheilus anophthalmus. Classification (NCBI taxonomy): domain Eukaryota; kingdom Metazoa; phylum Chordata; class Actinopteri; order Cypriniformes; family Cyprinidae; genus Sinocyclocheilus; species Sinocyclocheilus anophthalmus. The sequence continues at coordinate 11,460 of JADLZN010002926.1, forward strand.
TTTCCTAATCTTGTGAAAACTGATTTTAAGCAGAATGGCAATCTGATAACACGCTTCAAATGTTCTCCATTAAAAAATAGGCCAAATAGATATAATTATATAAAAGTATAATTTAGTATTACTTAATTTTTATGTAATTGTATTATATTTGTATATAGATACAATCATTATATACAACTATAATATATACAGATACTTTTGTTGTTTCTTGTATTATGTTCCCAAAAACATGAAAATTATGAAACTTTTCAAATATGTCACCCATAAGTGATTAAACCCCTGACAGAAATAGAATTGCTGCTTGAAAGGAAAACAAACGGTTCATGAGTAATACAAAAAGTTAAATTCTGTCCACAGTGAAAAATGGTCAAGTGTTTTGAAACTGAGCGAAAATAGCTGAAAAAGTGGTAAATTGTTAGTGGGGAGTGGAAAGAAGGTCAGCGATAAGAACGTTTAGTCAAGTCGTTGCAGTGTTTTGTAATCTGGCCTTTGTTTTTGTTTTTTTTATCATCTTCCTAATAAGCAGATCTTCGATAGCGGATGCAGCTCTTAAACCAGCCAAGGTTCAAACTGCCATGGTTGAGTAAATGGCCAGAGAAAACAACCACCCCGTTACAGGATTCAACTTCAGAGCAAGATTCCATATTTGGAGATTTTTAAGACATGCAGTTTTTGGACGATGAGTTTGTCCATGGTGACCTATTGAAAATTGCATAATGTTAAGCATTTAGACTACTGTGTCCTTAGTTCAGAATGTCTGTCATGTAGTATTGATTAAAACAAACGAAATTTCTGTGATTTTTACTCGCCCTCATTTCAGTTTGAATGTCTGGAAAACAAAAGGATTCATAATGAAAGCAGACCTAGACTAGTGGCTTTATAAAAGTAGTCCTTATGAGCTTCAATGGCTTTGTGAGGAACAGACCGAAATTTTCAGTACAAGTCATTTTAAATGTGGTATCACACCTTGGCAAGCTTGGTGTCGTAAATCTGTTTCACATGAAGTGTTTAAATAAGACAACAAAAAATTGGGTTCTATGTATGTTAAACCTGTTAACCCGCACCGAAGGGCTTTGCTTTTAATTACCTTTGTTTTGAACACAATAGTTCAATCAACGATCATAAATATATCTCATTGGAAGGCTAAAACTCTACAAGATCAAATGTTCTGAGCTGTCTTTTAAATCAATCACAAACCACGAGAGGAAAAGGGAAAATAAATGCTGAAGGGTTAGAGATTTTTGGTTGCCGAGATTTTCGGTTTCAGTGGGCATACATGAATATTCATGAGTTTCCAGGACATGCGCGTGGAACCAGGTGGAACTGAGAATTTCAGTTCACGCTCATTGTATCTCAGCTGGTTTAAGGGATTATATATATATATAGATATTATATATATATTTATGTATATATATTTTAAAAGGCAAATAAATTTACAGTGTTGCACAAACTACATTTGTTTATCATTTCCTAACAGTTTATAATATTTTTATTCGTTTACAGTGCACGTTGTGTGCAGTCGTCCCTGACTGAATGATTGCAGACATTCTTTGTGTAATGTTAGGATAAAACACAGCAAACTTCAGCTAGTTGTATACATTGATTTAGGTTCTTTGTGCTCTTCATTTGTAGCTTCGATGCTTTAAAACGGTGTCTGTTATTAGTGGTTATCATTTGTTGAATACATCACTGCGGGGTGGGTGGCTGCGACAAATGAAATAAACATAAAGTATCGGTGGACTGTTTTTTTATTCTTTTTTTGTTCCTGGTGTGATGATCCATGTCTTAACTTACCTCGTTCAACATTCCCCATGCGTCTGGTTGTAAACATGTACATCATCCCCACTGCTGCAAAAACATGTTGCTAAAATTTCTTTCTTTCTTTTTCATGTTTCCAATGTAAAATTTTGTAAAAACATTTTTTACAAACAAATGTAAATTTACCAATTAAGATTGTCACAAGGTTTACGGTTCCTGCACAGTGAAACCAAAAATCCCAGAAAACCTGGATGATTACAGCTACACAGGTTTCCAACAGTAGCGCAGATCCAACTACCATTTCAATTATTTATTTTTATGCTCTTCTGTTACCTTTTAAGTTTTAAAACTGTCATCTTCTGGCAATGAATGAAATAACATTCACCAACATATCAGTGGCCTAATAAACATTTTGCAACCTACACTGATGTTATTCTGTGTCATCTGTTCTTTGACCATGTGTGGCACTGTACCTGGCTGATACACAATGATCATTGATATAAATGCATGGTCTATTTTGATGCACAACAAACACTCATGCAACATTATTTATAGTCTAAGTCATAACGTTTCATAAACGCATATCTTAATTAGGCTTTTTTTTCTACATAAACTGTTCCCTCCTGGTGGAATGACCTGCCCAACTCAATTCGAGCAGCTGAGTCCTTAGCCATCTTCAAGAAACAGCTAAAAACACATCTCTTCCATTTTTCTTGCAATTTAATTTGACTTCTACCATTGACACTCTCTATTCGTTTTCCAACTGCTTTTTTTTTTTTAAAAAGGCCTCTACACTAGCTTTCTCTATTCTATCTACTTGTTTTCTTTTTGATGTATGTGTGTTGGTGTGAATGTTTAATATTATGTGAGACAGTGAAATTTTGTTTTTAAAAATATGAATTCAATAGTGATTCACACTCAAAATCCACGAAAATGTTAGTCATGGAGGATGCCATTAATAAAGTAAAGTTTTCCTGAATTTTGAGCATGAATCACTATTGAATCCTTGTTACAAACTAAAAAGATTTATGCACCAAAACAAGACAACATAGAAGACAAGAGAGTGTGATGTTAATGTCCTTGTAGAATCTGCTGTATAAAAATGACATAATAAAGCTAAAAAAACAAAAACAAATTGATTCTGGCATTTAATACATTACATTAATATTCAAAAGTTTAGGATTACTATGAATTCTTTTTTTTTTAAGAAATGTATATTTTTGCTCTTCAAAAATGCATCAATTTAATAAAAAATGACAGTAAAGACATTTACAATGTTACAAAAAAAAATTATATTTTCAACCTAAGCAGTACAACAATTTTCAACATTGATAAATATAAGAAATGTTTCTTGTTTACCAAATCAGCATATTAGAATGATCATCACAGGGGGGGGAAAAACTATTTTAAATTGTAAAATTATTCCACAATATTAATGTTTTTTAATATTTTTAATTGATGCAGTTGGTGACATGAACAAAGAACCTTACTAATACAAATCCTTAGAAGAGTATTTTATATATCATATCAAAACAAGCACACTCACACTTATGAACATTTGTTAATTAAATAATTTTTTTTACATGAAATTAGTTTCTTATTCCATTCCATAAAATCCAGTGAAGTATTTGTTTTCTCATTTACAGTGTACCAAATATAGGCTACTTTTTAAACTTGTCCATACAATTTTGTTTAATCCAAAATTTTACTTATTAAAGGAACACTTTCATGCTTGTGTGTGGTCTTAGATTCCTATTCATTTTATAAATACAGCCTAAGCCCAACAATTTAAGAACAGTCACACCAGGATAGATGAAAACGATCCACAAATACAAGTTTATTTCAGCTGTTGTATTTAAATGAAAACAACTAACAACAGACACCGCATTGCAACAGCACAACGAACTGAAATCAAAGTAATTTACAACTAGGTTAAGTGTGCTGAATGCCTGCAATCATTCAGTCAGCGACGACTGCACAAAACGTGCAAACTAATAAAAACATTATAAACTGTTACAAAATGATGAACAAATGTAGTTTAGGCATAGGTTTGTGCAACGCTGTAAAATATTTACCTTTTTTAAAATATACCATTAAACCAGCTGAAATACAAGGAGCGTGAACTGAAATTCTCAGTTCCACCTGGTTCCACGCGCATGTCCGGGAAACTCATGAATATTCATGCTTGCCCCGCCCACTGAAACAGAACCACGGGAACCGAAAAATTCGTAACACCGGAATTAAAACAGTACAAAGTGAACGCAGTAACTTACGTTTCAGCGACCGAGTTTGGTCAGCTCGGACACCAAGAAACACCAGCACAACATTTCAAGATAAGAGTCCACTCTTCAAAATGCATCCCACTTTTTAATCCAAAACAACGAAAAAATAGGAGAAAAAAACGAAAGATCCTCCTTTGTTTACATGAGCGATTCGAGTTATAGTTGTCGATAGCGTCCATTTTCAAAGAAATATCGATTCCAGCTTTGAAATGGCATTTGTTTCATATAGAATAGTCTCTTCCGAGCAAAATGAGCCCTCCCAGTCTCTCTCCTTCAATCACAGGCGATGTTATAACCCAGAACAGAGACGGAGTCGCTGACAGGTTTAGCGAGGTGCCAGTCTGCGCTCCGCAATTTTGGGCTGTTTGAAGCCAGCCAATGCCTAGCCAGCAAAGTTTTGATGGATGGAAGTGTTAGCCAACCACAAGCACGTTTACAGTGATTGACAGTTTGCGTAGATTACGTAAGAAGGCTTGAAGAATACCCGTGCGCAAAGTGAGTGTGTGTTCTTGAGCTGAGTGCGCTCTCGTCTGTAACGTAACGCACGCTACTTACACAGAAGTATTTATCCGCGAGCGGACTTTCTCCGAAGCTTGCATCTGAATCTCTCCATCATGGGACATCGACTTTAGAAGAGTTCGTGTGCTGTTTGAAAGTGTTTTGGAGGGCGTGATGTGAAGCAGTGGTGAACAGCAGCAGAAAGACACGGAGAGATGCATGACAGGCAGCATATAGCACGTAAGTTTCAACGCCGTTCTCTTGAATGTTTGTGTTTATCATGTGTTTGCAGATTTTGTTTCATGTTAGCTGTTTTAGATTATAAAAATGACAACGGAGAGGAAAAATGTGAGGGGGCTACATGATTTATTTATACGTGTGTGTGTGTGGGTGTGTGTGTGTGTGTGTGTGTGTGTGTGTGTGTGTTGGTACACACGACGTAGATGTGTGTGTATACAACATGTAAACACAGTGTTGCAAGTTTGATTTGTTGTTTACACGCTCTCTCTCTCTCTTTCCTGTGTTTCAGTGACTTTGGTATCCAGTTGGTCAGAGAACAAACCTTTTTAGTGACTGCCTTGAGTGTCTTCCTACACTAAATACTGTAAATGGTTGATTTAGTTTTTCAGTAACTGGATATTCATAATAATTAGCAGAGAAAAAAAATTACAATTACAAATGTAAATTGTTTTTTACTGTGCATGTTTTGTGTGTTCATTAGCTCTAAAATGATCACTGATCAAATCCGTTTTGGTTCACTGTTTTCATTATTAGAATTGTTCAAAATAAATACTGTTTAGTTACAATGTTCAAATGTTGTTCTGAAATAGTTTTGTGTTTGTGTGTGGTTTCATGGGTAGATGAGTTCTGAATTGATATTCATATAGCCTATCTATGTAGTATATGTAGTATGCAGTGCCATATGGAGTCTCTAAATAGCCTTTTTGAAAGGATTCCTAGACTTTTCTAAGATCTAAATGACTTTTCCTAAGCTTTTCTTTAAATAAAATACCATAAAGATGTACTTTTTGCAAGTTTTTACCTAAATCATTTTTTATTTCTGCTTTTATTTCAGGAAAAGTGTAGGCGTCCTTGCAAAAATGGCATTTGGAGACCTGGTAACCAAATGACCAAATGAGTCCACACTACAAATACTGTTCATAGTTTTTTCTTGTGTGTTATGGTGGGCAGAGCAGTTCTGAATTTATATACATATATGCATTATGTAGTTTTGCCTCATTTGGTTACCAGGTGTCAATTTGGAGTCTCCAAATGGCTTTTTTGAAAAAAAAACGCCTAGAATTATTTTTTTTTAAATAAAAGCTTACAGAAACTACATTTTTGGGAGTATCATCTTTAAATTTGAATAAAAATATGGTCAGACATTCAGCTTTATCTTTATGGTGTTTTCAGGCATTTGGCACGAAAGTCTCATCCATTTTTCCATTAGTGAATTTCATTCAAAGATATCGTGAGTCACTTTCATGTACATTTTGCCTTGTTTTACTCTGTTGCTATACTAATTTTGAGTTATGACTCCAGAGTAACAAAGGTTCATGTGTCTAGTTTCAAACAATACCAGATTATTTATAAATATAGACCATAGGGTTCAAGAGCTACAGACATTTTTATTTGGGTTTTTCAGAAAATGCTCAAAAACGGGTGCACAGTAAGTGGTTAAACAACCATTAAAGTTGAAGTATGCAGTTTCTGCATAAGCAACAACCATTGCAGATGCTCCTTAGGGCGTTTTCAGACCTGTAGAACGTTTGCTTTGTTCCGAAAGAGGGTCTTAATTTGTTACAATGTTGCATTTTCCTTCTTTCGCTTTGGTTCACTTTCACAAGGCA
>JADLZN010002927.1:0-20115 GCA_018155175.1 Sinocyclocheilus anophthalmus
TTGACCACAGTATCAAAAAGGAGATACTATGTCTGCTTTTGAAGAAATGGATAGCAAAATTTTGGAAGAAATAGTAAAGCACCTTAAATCGTCAACCTGCTATCTTGACACACTTCCCACATATTTTTTCAAAAGGGTGCATAACTGTTTGGAAGCAGATCCTTCGTAGAAGTGGTGAATGGAGACATTCCCTGCAAACAGATTCAGAAACTGTACAACCTGGGTCTGATCAGCTCACTGTGCACATGGATACTGGACTTCCTTAGCAATAGACCCCAGAACGTCTTGGCTGGGAGATTCAACATTCATACTCGTTAATACTGACCACTTGGGTTATTCATACCACAGGGTTGTGGGATCAGTCCTCCAACTTCTCCCTCCTCACCAGAGACTGTCTCCATTCTTCCTACCAAAAACCCCATTATCAAGTTTGCGGATTGATACCACATAGTGGGGACTGATTATAACTGGATATCAACAGTGAGACAGTCCTTCATTGGGAGGGATCCAGCAGTTCACAGACTGGTGTTCTCACATAAAACTGGACTTAAACATCACTCAGAACTTAGGGGAACTGAGTGTGGCCCATTTTCAAAAAAATTAAGCCATTTGACTGAGTCCGACGTCCTCTGCGTGCAGCATGTGAGGAGGTAGGGTCTGGGTATGTTCAAAAACTTTGACAATAATGATACCAATACCTTGATTTCTTCTGGTACCTGGTTCTGATACGATACTTTTTTTTTTTTGAACTGCATCAATGGTATGCAACATCAATTTTGAACAAAATTGATAACAGATGTATATATATAATTATATATATTGAGTTCTATTTTTCAACTGTGATTTGGGGGGGGTTTACTACAGAATCAAAGACTCATCTCACTGATGCCACTGCAAAAGGATTTTAAAATGTAAACCAACCACAATAAATCAGTGCCAATAGGTTTAAAGCTCAAAGAGTTTCTATTGTTTACAACAGCTGTACAAGGTCTACTATTTAACCTTTGTGCGTGTTCGTTTTTAAAAATGCATGAACTCAGACGATCAGACTCATAATGTCTATTAATTTTCCCTGATTTACTGCTGCAGATCTTTCGATCGGTGTGTATATCTAGTTAACACGGAGTAGCTCCAGAGAGCCAGACTGCTCCGTGCGCCTTTCGAATCGCTCTCGTGGATGTCACAACATGATCGAGCTGCTGCCGCGACTCTAGCGAAACACTGATGCTGCAGGCTTATTGCCAACCGGCAAATCTCCAGTCAGGTGCCCCCTAAAAAGTATTTCGAGGAATCGATACTCCAGCCCCATTGAGGAGGTGGAGCTAGACTGTCTTGGTGACCGGTATATTCTTATTGCACCTCACATGGTTTGTATAATACACCCTTTCATCCTGGGGACTGGGCCTTATAAACCCTCCTACTTGAGCCAATAAGTGTTCCTCCCATGCTTATTTATTAGTTGCACTTTCGCAATACCGTCATTTGTTTAGCACAGCGTGCTTGATTTGTACTTGATTTCCTATTCCTCATTGTGTATTTGCCTTGTTCATGGATCTGTTTATTGTCTTTGCTTTGGTAATATATTGATCATTTGTTGTCGTCTGCTTACAGTTGGGTATATATTTTTCAATTATAACTTTATGTCTGTTTAGTGCCTCACTATGGGATTTATTATGATAATTCTGAAAGACTGTCATAACGTTTTCTATGGTTTTACCAACTAAATCTGGTTAAATGTAATAATTTTGTTAAATTACTTAGGGTTATTTTACTAATCAGCAGACTAAACCAGTGAGTTAGTATGGAACAACTTGAGGAATATAATTATTACATCTTAGGAACACTGTAGAAGAAGTAAGGCCCACAGGTCATATTGAATCACTGTTGAATTACTTCAAGGTGCTTTAATTCATTTTAGAAACAGTCCCCTAGCTCCCATTATCTGGTAGATGTGCACGGTGCGTGAAAAGGGGACCCTTTACTTACATGCTGTGAGACGTGTAAAACAATTAACTCATCATCTACGGTAGAAAGAAGCATGACATGTGCACTCATAAAAGCACCATTCTGTTAAAATTATTCCACGGGTTTAGTGTGAAAAAAAAGTTAATGTAGGTGTAGGCACCTACTGTACCAGAGTTTCACAACATGCCGCTATACCCACAATATACGTTCAGACAAGACGATTCTATAGACCCATACAATATGATTCAGGAGATTTTCTAGAATATTGAAGACATTGGTTAGAGAGCGACAGGTGTTTGGTTCACATTGCCCGTTTGGAGCTAAACTCTGCAGGACAGTGAACCTCCAGCACTGAGATGTCCATCTCTGTTCTACAAACACTTGAGGTTTTTACGACCACTTGAACACTTTGACCAAATAGAGATACGTCAAGTAAGTAGACTGGGAATCAAACCTCTAATCTTGAGATTGGCAGACGGTTAGTGTTTTTGTCTTCTTTATGTCCAGTTTAAAACACACTGCAATGGTCAGTCAGGTGTCTGAGCTCCTAATAAATCAGTAAAGGTTTACTTGACTCTACAAATATTGGACAATCCAGGATTTCAAGTGCACTCTGATCACCTGCTCCAGGATTGAAGAGAGGAACGACTGATCCAGAGAATCTGCTGCTGATGGTCAGGAGATGTTTTCTCTCTGTGACGTTGTAAAATGACAGCAGACCCTCATCATAATCGAACAGAACTCCCAGTCGCTCAGGTCTCGGTGTCAGTGAGAAGCTAATCGATGGATCAGTGTTGGTGTAAAAGCCATGAGGACCGTCTGAACACAAGAACCAGTAACCAGCTGATGGAGTTAAAGCAGATCTGTCTCTTGAAGCAAAACGTCCTTCTTTCACCACACCAATTAACCAGTAGCTTTTGGGAGGTGTATTCTCTCGTGCCAAATCCACCTCCCAATAGTGACGACCAGAGGTGAATTTTTGGGCTCCGAATGCACATAATTGATATGGAAATCCCTCATCAGTGTACTTATGTTCTGGACTGTCCCTCGTGATTTTACAGTCCTCAGAAACCTTCAGATCTGGATGTGAACGCTCACGGTCGATAGTGATCTCAACTGTGAGGAAATAAGGAAATATTAATCCTCATGTATATGAGATGATATTTACACATATATGATGAAATATATGCATATATAACCTGCATGTTTCCTCAGTTCTTCTATATTTACATCTCCCACAACTACAATAAAAAAAGATATCATTTGTGAGTAAACTACAGTTATAATCAAGAACAAATACAGTATCACTGTACAACAGAAATGATTCTTTAGCTGTATCAGAAAGTCTTCTCAGAAACGGGCATTTTCTCCCAGTATGTCTGAAAGGCTTCATCAGATTCATAAGTAAGTTCATGTTACTTACGTGCTCTAGGTTGTTTCTTCCCTGCAGAGCAGATCAAAAATATCAACACATGAGATGCATGAAACAAAAACCTCCTGAAAACTACATCTTTAAGATCTTTCAGCCAGATTGTACCTGTTAGATTGTCTCTGTATTTGTAGAGGCACCCAACCAAACTCAGCATCAACATGAGAACAATGAGAACGGTGAAGAAAAGAGCCTTCCACGGACCTGATGAAACAGATGGATCTGAGACAGAACTCCACTCTGGAAAAAAAATTATAATTTAATCAAATATATAGCAAAACATAGAAATTATAATAAATACGTTTACAAAAGAAAACAACAACAACAACAGTGCACATCAGCATGAAAAGGCATTTGCATTAGTTCTTATGTTCATGTATGAACATCATGACTTACACAAGACCTGAGAACATACTGAATGCATCATATGGACCCATTATTGAATCTGATAAACACCGGTGGAAAGAAAGTCTCATGCGTTTGGAGCAACATTATGGAGAGTCATAGATCAATGAAAACATAATTAACAGTTGCGGCTTGTGGACAATTCTCTAGGTATGGCTGTGCCACATCCAACAGCTTTAGCAAACACCCCAGCATGATTTGTCCTAGTATAACAGAAGGAGAAATATTAAGACTTGAAACATTTTAAATAACGGCACTTGTTTTGCCAAGGTTTCTCACGAAACTGTATTTTCTGCAAGCTCAAGGTAATTAGTTTTTTTATTATTGTAATAATTTACAATTTATGTATACAGTGCAAAAGCAAAAACTGTGAGGAAAAAATAAATAATGTTATAGTCATGCTGGGGCAGTTCTAAACAGGACTCGCACGAAACACGGAGTATCGCTAAGCAGGTAACCCACTATACACTAAATACCATAGCGCCGCCATAACTCTTATCTTTAGTGTAGATATGTACGATTATTATAAACACAGGCAAAACCCTAATACAAAAGTAATAAACACAGTCTGAATGTGTCAAAGCAGCCAGGTCTACTCTGCCCTGTGCAGGAAGAGAGGTATTTTCGTGTCTGTGCATGTCTGATGCGCATAATGCCAAATTAATCAGAAACAAATAAATTGCTAAGATTAAGGGCTCCATGATATTTTGAGAATTAAATGCACAATTTTACAGATAAAGGTCATAATAATTTTGTGAATAGGTAAGCATTTTGTAGCTCTGGCGTTTTAGTGATACATAATTTATTTTGTTTTAAATCTTAGGATTATCAGAGATAAGTATAAAGAAAGTCGTATGTTTTGAGAATAAAAATGTGATAAAGTTGTAGCAATACTAAATAAAGTCGAATATTTTGATGACTAAAGTCAGATTACTAAATCAAATGGTAGCAAATTAAAGTTAAAGATATAAAGATTATGCATACTTTTAAGAAGTAGGTATTTTTCGCAATGCAAACTGATAACGGTTCTTACTTTTCTTAGCAGAATAATAGCCATGTGTTAATATACTCCCACAGACATGGCTTGGAATAATATTTCACGGTCCCTAATTCTATTCTTTATTTAAAAATAAAACCTTTTTTTTAAAATTGCGCCTTATTAGACTTGGCAGCAGCGATTTATTTACTAACTGCTTGTTTTCCTTGTAACATAAACAAAAAAAAACACATATGGTCTTCTCTAATCTTTTTGGCATATCTATTTCTATTATTCTATCTTTTTGATTTATTATACAATATAATTCTGACTTTCTAACTTCTGACTTCTGATTAACAAAAGCAAAAAAGGCCTCTAACACTAGCTTGCTCTGTTCTTTTTCTATTCTATCTGTTATCTTTTTATTTATTATATGATTTTAAAAAAGCTCTTGCTACGTGTACTGCATTAAGCTAACTGAGACTTGTTATAGCGCTTGTGTATCATTGCTCTTTTGTTAGTTTTGATTGCTTCTGTTGTCCTCATTTGTAAGTCGCTTTGGATAAAAGCATCCGCTAAATGTAAATGTCTTCGATTGCATTTATTATTTGTACTGTGTCAGCCCCCCAATAATATCAATAAGCTTTGTGCCTTTGGTACTTTTAATATAAAAAGTATCCTGTCAGTTTTATAACGAAACACAAACAATATGCCTTACAATAAAGTTTTTCACATCATTGATCATGTCTGTCCTGTGTTAGAGCCACAGCCTGGTCACTCGTGATCTATTCCCTCTGAATGTGCATTCTCAATGGCCACATCTGCATACTGAAATGTGCTTGCTGTGCAAAAAGCTATCAATGCGCGGAGAGCACACATACGTGGTTAATAATGGACTCACAGGTGTCTAATAATGTATGACTCCTGTATGTCATTACAATTATCTTTACCTTGATTACAATCGCCATCCATCAAAAGTTTTACTGGTACTGGTTTGTTTATTCAGCCCATACAAACTAGTCCTTTAGGGGCGATAGAGAAATTGCCCATTTCAGATAAGATTTGAGGAGCTGTATTGGCCAGACACCACTGATAATGAATTGTAGTTTTTGACTCACCAGTGATTTTGAGATCTACTACTTTGCTGCCATATTCTCTGTCTCCACTCACATAACAGTGAAATGAACCTTCATCCTGAAATGTGAGTTTCTCTAGTCGTAGAGAGACGTCTCCATCCTTCAGTCCACCAGACTGATCTGACCGCAGAGCCAAAGAGCTTCGGTTCCTGAAACATTCCTGGATGTCCTGGATCTTCCTCTTTGGGGGATTATACCAATAGAGTGGCAGAACAGGGTTGTTGAACTGATCGTGACGGTACCAGCGGATCTCCAGAGCTTCAGCGTTCTCAGGAGGAGAGATCCAGCAGGGAAGAATCCCTGTGGATCCCACATGAGCCACTATAGGATCACCAGGAACCACTACAATAAACGACACTGACAGACAGAGACTCACTCAGTGAAATATACAGTGTGTTAGTCTTCAATCTGTTTTTATTTAATATCAGTTTAATTTATCATATAAAATTAATATAACATGTACATTTAAAATCGTTGTTCTGTGAATTTTCACAGTCTTTTACTAGGTATCTATACATTTGGGAATTTCACATGGAATTTCCCGTTCAGATTGTGAATTTGCGAATTCTTCCACACTGATGAACAGAAAACCGATTGGTTTTAAAGTGAATCCTGTGCTTCATCTCATCGCGACTCTAGTGACTATACAAAACCTCGAACAGACGTCTTTGTTTTTGCTAAATATTCTCGGCCCGTTAGCTTAAGGCAAGTAGGGAGAGTGGGGGACGGTTGCAACCATTCTGCATTTCCTTCAGTTTCTCAGAGACTGTTTGTATTGGAAAGCCAAAATTGACTCGGCGACACCATCCTGTCAGCCTACCATCTACGCACATCGCGCTTACCAAGTGTCACATTATGTAAATACTACGTATAAAGAGGCTAGCAATTTATACTATGAAACATAGGAGTTCAAATATTGGCACAACGGGGGACTGCCTCCCAGCAACATTGTATGGTCTGCAGACTGATTCATTAAAATGGATTAAAACGCGCATAGTGCATTAAAACTATAATTGTGAATAATGTCTTTATTATACTTTAGTGCACAGACGACGGGTCTCTCAACACCTGGCCTGGTTAATTAGCCCTGCTGGATAATATTCAGGCTAAAAACATCACGACCTCTGACATGCGGCAAGCTAACTAGTTAAATTAGCAGTAAAGAGGCATCTCAGAATCTTCTCCTTTTCGTGTCCTTAAGATACTATAAAAGATGCATAGCTCTGTCAACAATTATATTGCCTGCTTTAGAGATAGAATGTGTTCTGTGAGTGTGGACCTTAGAGGGGCGGGTCGCTGAGAGCCGTGGGAACTTGAGCGAGGCTTGTGATAGTAAATGCTATAATCACTGAATCAGCCTGCGCCACTTCACGGGGGAGCTCGATGTAACGTTCTGCGAGTCCCACGGAGGAGCGCCGAGGCGCCGAGGAGGAATGAATAAGGATGAGTGGACGACAGTAGTTGGACGAAGATGAGTACATGCCTGTGACTATTATAATTTGTGTTTTGTGTGTGCTGCAGTACGGCTGCCAAGGGGCTGTCCGCTTTTACTACTTTCATTTTGTGTTTGTTTTAGTATTAAAGTTCTTTAAAGTGTGAAATGTCTCGCGACGGTTCCGCCGCCTCTCGTCTTCCTGAACATAAACTACGAAGCCTGTGTTACAGCGAGGGAATTATCGTAGTCAGGATTTAGTACGTATGTCATATGTACTGAGACTGCTTCTGCATTAGAGGTGCTGCTCATTAATCTATTCTGATTGTGGTTTGTATCTCTCATTAGTTGCTTAGTGACTGGACTCTTAGGCGCTCGAAAATGATTCAAGAGACACTATTGCCCGGTCCACGGTTTGTCGGACCACAACATATCTTTGGGGCCCTATAGAACTAGAAAATTGTTGGCATTAATGGAAGTGCCATAGCTATTGGTTCAAGAATCAGTAGCTTATCTGACCGAACCTGCGGAACCATCATTCGTATCAGTGATGAAGAGGTATACTCGATCATCTAGTGCAGTATGGAGTACCCTCAATTGTCTTCAGTAGGCAATAGGTATGCCGATTACTCTTGCACGCGGCTTATCATTACTATGCCTGGTCAGATTATCATGCAGGGAAACACAGTGTTAGCTTCACTGTTATGCCTGAATGATACTTCGTCTCTACTATTATCTTCGCAGTTACCACGGCCGAAACATACAATGCAGAAATCACTATGCCGGATATGACATAGTGCTATATATAAAAAATAAAAAAACAAACTGCATCGTTAGAATAAATGGGCATCTTACCCGTACACATTAGTCTGTTTTCTCTCCTTTATATATGTTGTGGTAGGGAGTCAGCATAGTGGTGGGACAATCAGGCAAGTCGTGTTGCATACTGTCGGGCTTGCTATAAACTACTGACCATGCCCACTGATAAAGACGTTGTAATCATATCTTGACAGGCATACTATTGACACTATTTCTAGCTTGCCCATATTAGAAAACGAATATGAATGTTATCGTCCTCTAGAGGCTGTATAAGTAATATAAGTCCCCAAACTCCAGCTGACATAAATACATGACTGAATATCTTCAAGCGTGTTGTGTGTCTTAGCTTCAGAAGTTCTCTATGAGAATTCGAGGGCAAGTAAAGGGCAATAATAATTTGCGACGAACATGCCTGTGAAAATAGCAGGATAGACTTTACTGTTCACTAAACAACGCTGAGGTGAGATCGAATTATTCTTAGATCTTCCAGAGATAAATGATATATAGGATACATAATCGACCAGACTGTCGTAATTCAATGAGGAAACAAACTTCCACCGTTGCGAGACTAAAGATGCACTGATAGTCAAGTATATTCAATTTTAAATTATAAATCGACGAAATCAGTGATTACATCCAAACTGTATTACCTTAATGTCCTGTTTTACACTTTCAGACTATATTATTTTTCCTAAAAACTAATCAGCAGTGATGCACTTTCAGCTAAAAGTACAGATTTCCAATCAGTTTAGTATGAATGACACTTCATTTCCGAGTTCATACTCGCTTGTGTATTTTAAGTGGAAAGATATTCGGTGTGTGAAGCATAGCCGCTGTCCCTGCTCATTTGTCTGTGTTTTCTGTTGTTATGAGGCAATTGAATGTCTAGTCGTAAGAAAAGTCTTTAAAGCATGATCTCTTTGTTTCATTCATTGACATATTGTATCATTTATCCAAGGAAGCTGTAGTTTTCTATGTGATTTCTTCCGACATTTAATACATTTATCTTCAATACGACTGATATTAATCATAAATTCATCACAACATTTATTTACTTGATTATGTTGTAATACTTCATTCCAACTTACTGGGGGGGGGGCTATACAATACTACAATATTAAATTCCATACATGGAGAAAGAGAAACGTTTATGCACAAAGATTCTAATAAAAGGTTTTCAGGTAATGGAATGTCTGCACATTTAAATGAATCGTTAATGTATATTAATACACCACCATAATGCGCTTCTTCATTCTGTTGCTGTGTTTGATGGATGAACAGCTTTGGGAAGTTTTACATTCTGTATGGGATTGAGCATCTCGTCAGCTTCAGAAATCACAATCAGACTTTGCTTTTCAGGTCATCGTGTCTTTCATTAACTCAACACAGAAGCATCAATCAATGTGCCATTAAAATAACTTACA
Source organism: Sinocyclocheilus anophthalmus (assembly GCA_018155175.1). NCBI lineage: Eukaryota > Metazoa > Chordata > Actinopteri > Cypriniformes > Cyprinidae > Sinocyclocheilus > Sinocyclocheilus anophthalmus. The sequence continues at coordinate 9,587 of JADLZN010002927.1, forward strand.
ATATTTCAAAAAAGAAATGTAAAACCCAAAATACAACAATCAGCCGTTAAAATATCGAAAGCATTTGGCTGAGGCACATTTACAAATTTTTAATCAAACATTTTACACGTTATGTTGCTTCATCAATATACAGAGTGATAAGAAATACAGCTGTAACATCATATTGTGGGACTCTTTATCCTGATAACGTGTTTTAGCCCTGTTTGTTTTGTCCCATAAGACATATTCATTCAGCAGAGGCTTTTTCCCAAAGTGACTTACACAAATGAGGAACATCACAGGAATGTGTCACTAGAACGGCCAACATTCACAGTATAGACTGCTACGTTTAATGATCGATTAGTACACAGGTCAGAGTAGAAACTGACGTGTTTGAGACAACAGAGAAAAGTGTCTGCAGAGGTTTTTGTATAAATAGATGCTTCTACTTCTGATTAATGTAGACGTAGCCTCAGTAAAGGCTGCTCTTTAATGATCTGCTTCACAAATACTCCAGATGTTGTAAACCACATAAAATCACGACTGTGTTCAGGTGCTAAATGAAGTTCGAGTTACTTACTTTCTTTAGCTGGTTTCTTCCCTGCAGAGCAGGTCAAAAATATCAACACATGAGGTGTATGAAACGAAAGCCTTCTGAAAACCACATCTTTAACACCTCCAGGATCATTCCATATTAATGAATACATTGATAGGCCTATGTGATCGCTCAAACAGCCAGCCTATAGAGGAAAAGACTGTTTAACAGTTTGAAATCCGTCCCTGTATTTGCTCTTCTCTGTTCTTCCAGCAGGAAAGCTGAGGTTATGCCAAAGCCCTTGCATGATCAGGTTCCTCTGGTGTTTTCTTTGGCCGCACGCATGTTTCCTGCTTTAATCTGGACACGTTTAGCCGTCTAATCACCTTTAAGTTCTTCTGACGCAGAGACAGAGGCACAGACTGAGCAGGACCTTCAGATCCTCGGCGTCTCTGCTGGAGAAGCTTCATCTTCATCTGTCAACGGTAAGATCTGTGAACAGTGAAGCAGAGGTTTGCGTTCAGTTTAACCAGGTGTGAGAGTGTAGCCTGAGCTTTAATGTGGTTTCACAGGCCGGGGGGTCGGGGCCTGAACGTAAATTGAGTGCGTTTGATAGGATGGATATATTTCGGTACAAAAAATCGTTATTTCTCCTCACATTTTTGGGGGGGATTCGCAAATTGCATCTGGTGCTTTCAAATGCATGATTGTATGTCTGGGGGAAAAAAATGCAATATGGCTAACAAAAAAAAATTGCCAAAACATATATTTACAATATTATCTAAATATATGTTGGAAGGCTCTTGTTTTTTGAAGGGCTTGTTTGCATTGGGAGGGGGGGGGGGGGGGGGGGCAAAGCCTTCATATACCAGATATTATGTACAAATACAATGTTTTTTCCCGCCAAAAAAGCTGAGCAATATGAGAGGACTAAAATATATATTTTTATATGGCTTTAAATTTAGTAATGGTAAGACATTACATTTAGCTATGTCAAAAATATTAGAAAAATATGATCATATATATATATACATATTCATTATTTTAATATTTTGAAAAATATATTCAAAATGATATTTTTTGCCGTATGGGATGCTTAATGTTCAGAGACAAAAGAACTACAGCAGTTTGACATCTGAAATAAAATGAGAGTAGTTTAGTAAACCACTCTTGATGAAAACTTATGAAGTGTTTGTTTGTAAGTTATTCATTGAACTGTTTGCTGTAAATCAGGTGCAAGAGAATCCCATAGTCGTCACATGTATATTGATGTTGTGATTGTGTCTCTTATGAACAGCTGTAGAATGGCACAGAAAGCAGACAGAACTCCATCTACAGAGAGGTGAGGGAACGCTTGCAGCGATGTTCTGAATGAGCTGAACTCGTGTTAAACCTCAACCAGAGAAGAGTGATGAAGAATAATACAGAATGTCCTAACACAGACTGAGTCAACACGTTTTATTTGAAACAGTGTTATATGCAAATGTTTCTGTTCTGATTAGTTTCTCACGCATCTGCATGTTTTCTTCATTAAACTCCACCAAATCCAGCCAATCAGCTGATGGCTCCACCCCCAAATCCGCCCTCCGCAAGAGAATCAACGTAGAGGCGTCCGCAGACTGTCCTTCTTGGCAAGAATGAAGAAATAGCAAGAATCAAACTAGGATCGTCCATGAACAAGGGTACAGCTAACCCTGCTGAATCAGCATCTAGCATCTTCGGACAGGTATCTCACACCTGCTCTTGTGTTTGGAGATTCTTACTACAGTCTTAAGCACCTGAATCAGCTCTTTAAATCAATAATTCATGCAGAAATGACAATTCTGTACAGGCAAAACACAGAGTTCTTTCACTCTGCTTTTTTGATGACGCTTCACTGTGGTCACAATCTGACAAGCTCCAAAAAAGAAGAAAATGCCATGAAATGCCAATTGTGAAGTCATTTAATAGCTCTGAGTGTTGAACAGACCCAAACTGACGTCATTATTGACTGATAATCTTTCCTTCATGATGGTCACTAAACATACAACAACCTTCAGACGTCAACAACATCACTGACGTCAAACCTAGTGACGTATCTGCAGTTTCCATGCTTAAACATGCGGATGAGATTAGTTGTACTTAGATGTTTATTTGTGACTGAAACGTCCCATTGACAATCAAGCACGGTGCATGCAATATTATACAGTAGAGTAACTCATCTGTGAGATTTTACACAGATATACATGAGATTCTGCACTGATGACACCAGTACTTCTGTTGATTTCATGATGAAACACAGAGTGCCGTGTCTTTGTGTTTAGTGCATTGACTCTTGATCTCTTGGCGTTCTCATAGGCCATTGATGTTGTGGTTACGTGATCATGTTATTAACCAGCTTCGTAAAACGACCCCTCTGTAAACGCTACTCATGTACTGTAAAATTAGCAACGGGGACTGAACGTGGGGGGGGCAGTTTCAGTGTCACTCCTCATTTACTCTAACGAGGTTTAACGAGGCTTAAGCGGACGGAACGGGACAGTGGTGTTTGATTCATGACTTGACTCGTGCTCTACACGCGTGTCTGTGGGTTTCCTACCTGCAGTTCATTTCTGATTCCTTCTTATAGTGTTGAACACAAATTAAATCTGAATTTCGATGTGTTTGAAATGTTTCGGGTTACTTTTATATGAAATATAAAATCTGTTCCCATTCTAGTGTTGTTTTTAAAACAGTTTTTAAAATTCTAATCATTTAAGATTTTAATGTTAATGTTTTTTTTTTGATAGACAAACTCTATTTTTAAATTTCTACCCAGTTAGTGAAATTAGCAAACTGTATAATCAAATCAACTGAAGATGATGAAAGAGCTCATTTGATACTCAGTCTGACCTTTAGGGGGTCACCATCACTATTTCCTTTAATTTGTACTTTATTCTCAGAGCGTTTGCTGAACCTCATCAGAACTGAGTTTAGTGGCTCTCTTTGTGTTGCTGTCATTAGATTTGATGTTACGACGAAGTTTCTGGTCACTGACGCACGTTTCTCAACTGATAGCTCATGACATTGTGACAGAATCACCAATGCCCAATTCAGTAAAAAAAGGACAATAATTTTTTCATGAGATTTTACAATTTTTTATGATTTGCAAATCTTTATATTTTGGCAAATTGGCAGCAAGCAAACTGTTAAACTGAGTCAATATAAAGGAATAAACATAAAAAACGAAGTTTAAATCTGCTAGCAGGAAACTTTTAAAAAAAAAAAAAAAAAGAAAAAATAAAAACTTCGTAAAACTTGTTTATGGGCAATTTAAGAATTCTAATTACTTGGCAAATTATCTCTGTGTAGAGAGTTAAAACTGAGTAAAAATTATAATGAAACACTAAAACTAAAATAGTTATGTCATTTCATACAATCAAGATGAGTTAATGGAGTAAAAACACAATGAATAGGCGAAATAGCAACCATTATGCTGTGTAAAATTGGAAATGAAAACAAAACAAGAAAAAGAAAACTGCCACTATTAGGGAACGTTTGCAGCAGATATTTCAAAAAAAATTAATTTTATTTGGCATATGTAATAATTTGCATACTAACAGTCATGTGATGCTAATCGAGGGCAGAGTGACAATATGACAGAGATAGGCACACAGTATAACAGTGACCCATAATGTGATATCTTGATCCAGAGTGTCCTGTTACCGCAAAACATGCCTATTGAAACTTGGATTGTAGTTCTATGGGGAAGCGTTAATCTAATGTGTCCTGATTGATTCTAAACTGCTAATCAAACTAACACAGACTTCACTGATTCTTTCAGATGCATTAGCTCTTATAACAAGCCACATACCACACCTAATGTTATCTCTCTGTGTTTTGCTGTCAGAGTGGCTAGAGTTGTCTGCAGCCAGAGCATGGACGGTGAGTTCTATCACATCTGAGCGCAGTCATCCCGATCAGAAAAGCAGATCTCACATCTCAGGTGCAATTATCACATCACAGATCATTACCATCACAAATCTATCACATCAGATCATCACATCTGCAGTCAATCATTCACATCACTAGATCATCACATCTTCTGATGCAATCACACATTCTCAAATCATCACTTCACAGATCATCACATCTTGCAGGTCAATCGATAGCACATCACAAATCATCACATCACAGATCATTACATCACAAATCATCACATCACAGATCATTACATCACAAATCATCACATCACAGATCATCACATCTCAGGTCAATCATCACATCACAGATCATCACATCTCAGGTCAATCATCACATCACAGATCATTACATCACAAATCATCACATCACATATCATCACATCTCAGGTCAATCATCACATCACAGATCATCACATCTCAGATCAATCATCACATCACAGATCATCACATCACAGATAATCACATCACATATCATCACAATCTGCAGACATCACCTGTCACAAATCTCACTCACAGATCATCACATCATCAGATGCATCAAATCACGAATAATGCACATCACAGTATACGTCAAATCACCAAATCATCATCATCACAAATCATGCACATCTAAGACATCCCCTTCACAAATGCCTCACATCACAGATTATTCAATCACAAATAATGCACATCCCAGTGCATCCAAATTCACAAATTCAATCACCATACTATCTCAGGTCATTCACACTGATCAGAACGAGCAGTTGCATTAACTATCACAGGCCGATCATCACATCAAGTTATCATCATTCATCTCAGAGTTCAATGCATGCACATCAGCAAAGCAATCAGGCATCTCAGAAGTTCCTCACCTCATTACATCACAGATCATCACATCACAGATAATCACATCACAGATCATCAAATCACAAATCATCACATCTCAGGTCATCACATCACAGATTATCAAATCACAAATCATCACAGATTATCACATCATATCACACCTCCGCTCAACATCAGCACACGCCTGCTTGTGTTCCAGAGCTGGCCGAGGCCTTCAAGGAGTTCGATTACGATCAGGACGGCTATCTGAACTATAAGGATCTGGCCGAGTGCATGCGAACGATGGGCTACATGCCCACAGAGATGGAGCTGCTGGAGATCATCCAGCAGATCAAGATGAGGCGTCAGTATCTGTACACACTAATATAATAAACTCAAGTGTCATATATCAGCGTCTCAGGTCGCATGGTGTTTTTGTGTGTTCAGTTGGAGGTCTGATGGATTTTGATGATTTCTGTGAGTTGATGGGTCCCAGGATGATGGTGGAGACGGCGGATATGCTGGGACTCAAAGAGCTCAAAAGCTCCTTCTGTCAGGTACAAATGCAACCACAAACACTCATCAGTCACTACATAGATCTACAGGTTACACTATATTATACACTGTTCAAAATGTTTTAAAATAAATGAATACTTTTATTAATCAAGGACACGTTAAATTGATCAAAAGAGACAGTAAAAACACTTATGATGTTACAAAAGATTTCTATTCAAAGAAATGCTGTTCTTTTGAACCTTCTGTTCATAAAAGAATCCTGAAAAAAATGCCTCATAGTTTCCACAAAATCTGTTATTCATCATGATATAATATCAGAAATGTTTCTCGACGGGTCACCGATGCGGGGGCATGATTATTACTGATTTCATGAAAAAAAAAAAGATCAATGTTTACTACCTGAAGACTGTACGTAAGATGGCTGAAATACAGGCTGAGCTGGCGCATCATCAGAGCATACATTCAGTTTAACATCATCTCACACAGAAAACACTGCTTTAGCAACTGTAATATATATTTAACCTATATACTGGTTTTTTTGATATTTAAAAGCTGAGTCCTTTGTGAGGCAGAAGAGGACTTTTCAAAAAGCATTAACGTAATCAGGCTAGAGGAAACTCATTGCGTGTTTTTATCTGAGCTGTTAGTTGAATCAAATGCACTTTAATTGTCAGCATCTCCTAACAGCCTATGTGTGTGCGTGGTGAGTGAAAACGCTGGGTGCGTGGTCTGCCAGAATACAATTGAGCATGGGCACGTTTAAACAAAAACAATACTATCTTTAGGTACACTTTTAACAGGTAGACTTTTATGTACAGTCTATAGCCTATAAAAGCAATACCCATACCAACCATAATACTTTGTATACTTTATTGTATATCATATCATTCACGACTGAGTAATGACTAACATTTTACTCCTAAAAACATGGTGAAAATGTGTCTGTTTTCTGTCTGTTGACATTATTTTCTGATTTATGGAGTGATAAAAAAAAGGAATCCAAAACCCTGCTCTGGAAAAACCTACTGAATCAAACTACAGTTTTGAACCTGGGTGCATTCAGTGTTCAGATTCATGTGCTGGACTTGTATGCAAATTAGCGCATATTTAATTAGATGCCTCATTTGCATATCTGAACATAACATTTCACAACACAACGTGTAATACAAAAACTGTAAAAAAAAAATGTGTCAAAATCAGTCAATTGTAGTATGGTGAATCTATTTTTTGAACCCTATTCAGCTGTGATGTCTTGCTTCAAATGTAATTGAGCAGTGAACGAACTGTGTGTTTGTGCTCAGTTTGACGCTGACGGTGATGGGAAGATCTCTCTGGATGAGATGAAGGAGGCGTTGAAGTCTCTGTTAGGAGAGAAACTCAAGAAAGGAGAGCTGGAGGAGATCCTGAAGGAGCTGGATCTGAACGGAGACGGAACCGTGGATTTCGACGGTGAGAGATAATAATAATTGATACTATAATGACATGCTGAAATGGAAGCATTCAGGGATGTGAAGCAGCAGTGATCTGATGTTGTTGACTCTTCCAGAGTTTGTGATGATGCTGTCGGTGCGATAACACCTTCATCTACTGTCACCCTTCCTCATCCAACAGCAGACGATTCGGGGAAACCTGGAGATATCTGGCCTCTTGATCACTGTGTTTTCCAGATGAAATCATTTCTGTCACTAGATGTTGGTCTGTGTGTGTGGACTAGTAACTATAATAGTTTAAATCTGTTCATTTTGTACATCGGTTCCTAACATACGAATGGAGGTTGCCAAGTGTTTTCTGTGAACCGAGTTCATGAATGTCATGTAAATGAAATCTGGCCTGATCATAGAAGTGTGACTTCATCACAAACTAGCTTCAGGTAGAAAAAACAACTCCTTCGTAACATTTGTTCTAAACGTTCTACATGATTTGTTACAGTGATACAGTGATGCATTGTCGATGACTGTGATTTGATGTGAAATACTGGACGTGTGTCTGATGTGTAAAGGGTTAGAGGGATTTTTACGTGTAGATATTTGATCGAGTGTCAAGTTAATTTTTTTCAGTTTTGTTAATAAAAAGTAAAAGTCTGAAAAAGCGTGAGAATTTCTATAAACATGATAAAAAGCATGTTTTTTGAGAAGAGGCACAGAAAGTAAAAACATCAGAGGAAAGCTCTTCTCTGACAGAAGATAGATAATGATCAGTATCTAGTTAAAAGTCTAATGTGTGAGTCTGTATAGTCTGAAGCCCTTTTCTGCCAAATCATGCTTTAATAAGTCATGAAAAGTCAAAGTTATGACTATATTATTAATGATTAAAGTAACATTTTTATCTTATGATTTAGTCATAATTTCGTTTTATCTCATTATAACTCTTTATCATAATTATGACTCTAAAATGTATATATGTATTTTTTCTAACTTGGTGGAAATGCGCTTACATACTGTGATATGAAATCCTTTTGCTAGATATATTTATGTTTGGGAAAGTATTTTATCATTTTTTTTCTGATTCCTTAATGGCAAGTGGGCGAGCAACTGAGCACATGTGCAAAATCACTCTAACTCCAGTCATGCACTAACCAACGTCTAGCCCATAGCTAAACAGTTCTAGGCACAATCACCTGCAAAACGCATGCCACGCGCACACAACTTTGGAAGCACATGGCTCGAAACGGCTATCAGTGCATCAGGGCCAAACAGCTATGTCCAGGCCCCCTCACTGAGATATACACACACTGTCACTCAGAGCCGCACATGAGAGTAAGAAACTAGCTTACATTCAAACTACTAATACAGAAATTACTAACTTTCATCTTTATCCATTATCAGTTGAACAATTTGGCCCCAGTGACTCATACAAATTAATATTTTCATCCAATAAGATCACGAGTGACATTCTTCACACAGAGCATGATTTATTTAGTGCATTTTAGAAGTCATAATTCTTTAAGGTAAATGAAAATAGGAACACAGTTTGCTTCATAGTCTGTATAATTTCAAGGAATTACAGTAATGAGAATAAAAAAAGGTAGAAACTAAAGTAGCATACTTGTAATTGCAAGAAACAAATAATTGAGGGCTAATCTGCCTGCTCTCTAAGCATCAGGCCAGCAAGGTTTTCATCACATCAGACAGTCTATGTCTCTCTTGCCAATGCACCTGGGGAAGATACCCTTCTGGAGGGTCGAATTATCCATCCCTGCCATCGTGGCTGGACTCGTGTCCTCACATCCGGCAAGCATTGCTTCCAAAAGAGACATTTGGTCATGTGGGTGGTGATCAAACACTTTCCACCTCCAGGCAGAGAAAACTCCTCTATTGGGTTGAGGAAGGGTGAATATGCAGGCAGGTACAAAACCATAAATCTGCGATGTGCTGCAAACCAATCTGTGACAGCTGCAGAGTGGTGAAAAGCAACATTATCGCAAACTATGACAAAAATTTGGGGGTTTCTTACTGGCTCCCCCTGTTCTGCTGGCACTAGCTGAGCATAGAGCTGTTCTAGGAAAGCTATAAGCCTTTCTGTGTTGTATGAGCCAATGAGTGGTGTGTTGAGAAGCAAACCATCAGTGGCCATTGCAGCACACATGGTGATATTTCCCCCCCTTTGGCCTGGAACCTCCACAGTGGCCCTTTGACCTATAACATTCCTTCCTCTGCGCCGTGTTTTGGCAAGGTTAAATCCAGCTTCATCGATAAATACAAATGAATGTGGTGTTTCCAGTGCTTCCATCTCCATTACTCTCTGAAAAACAGTAAGTGCACAGTTTTACTGTAGTAATGCTAGTGTTTTTTTTACTGTAAATATTTTTTATAGCTGTGTTTGTAACCTCAGACCTCTTACCTGGACATATTGGTATCTTTGCTCTTTTACTCGTTCACTGTTTCTCTCGAACGGTACAGTGTATAACTGTTTCATTGTGACTTGGTGTTTCTGTAGGACTCGAGCAATAGTTGTTGTGCTGACAGAATTAACATTTTCAAATATATCATTATCAGCCAGCACTCTATCGCTAATCATTGAATCTGCCTGCGCTCTGCAATTTTATATGTGGCATTGTTGATCTAACAACCATGTCAACAATAGCAATTTCCTGCGGCATCTGAAAATATTTTTTGTCATCTCTTTCCTCCTGTTGGGGAGCAGCCTGTTTACGCCATGTCGAGAGAAGAGACTGTGACTATTAAAGTCTGGAAATGGTCCACTAACTAAACCCTGTGAAATCTCGCCTATATTTTGCAGTCTGTCAAACCGCTGGGCTGTGGGCAGGGACAGATGTTGACCATTTGTGTCAACATTACTTTTCTGTCATTGTGTAAACTGTCAGAAGAACTTCTAATTATACTGGACTGTATAAAGAGGCTTGTGTTGAAAAAAAGACTGACAGAATTTGCCTGCAATATTGTTAAACCTCATGAGTGTCCTAAAGGTCATGCAAAATATCTTTCTCCAGCTTTGTTTCAATATCATTAAACTTCTGTCAGTGTTTAAATGTCACCTCACCAAATGCTGCAATGGTGCAAAACCCTCAGTATGTATGGTTTATATTTTATATAACTGCTTATTCAATTAAAGGGAAACTTTCATCTGTGCAACACAAAATAACACATAATAAGCTATTTCTTGATACCAGAGGGGTGCTAAACCTTGAATCCACGCATTGTATGTTCCTTGTATAGGGTCAAATCACACATTGTTACATAAATTAAGAGTTTGGTTCCAAAACGTGATAAACGCCATTTAAAAAAAAAAATTTA
>JADLZN010002928.1:0-15000 GCA_018155175.1 Sinocyclocheilus anophthalmus
ACATTGAAAACACCAACAACACGTTGGCCGGCAACAGCCATGACATCACTACCGGTACGACTATAGTATAAACAGGCGCCAGGAGCACACATCATTCACTTCTTCATCTAAAGCTTTCGTCCGCAGCATGGCAAGAAACCTAGAAGACGCAGTGTCTCGTTCCCTACTCAAGGAACCATGGTTACATAAGTAACCCAAGACATTCCCTTTCATGGGAACTTCAAACTGAGTCCTCTAGGGGTCGCTATGGGGAACATTATACCCACGCCACCATGCTGAGGGGAGTGCATGCCAGAAACTATGGTGAGCACTAAGTACCAACTCTACCCTATTGCCATGGGAGTTGCCCCTGGGACATAGACGGCTGTCAGTGACATTATCCCCTACGGCCAAGGTTAACTAGGCTAAAAAAAGACCCCAAAAAACTTACCTGTTAGGTCCAGAACTCCTGGGCCCGGTGTAGAGCTCAAGGCTTGGAATCAGGAATAGATTTCTTTAAGGGAATACGACCAAGATCCTAGAATCATACTAGTCTTGGCCTGTCACACAGGGGCTACCACACGCTCTGTATATGCTGAGAAACTGTCTCAACAGACCCCTAGTAGCAACACCCTGTTAAGTAGGTATCCAGAGAATACATAGGTGGAGTTGTGCCCAAGGCGGAACCGGGGTTTTAAATCACTCAGAAAGAGCATGAGACTGCTGCGCGTAGCTCTTACCATACAGGATTCTAGAAAAGAATGCAGAGTACTAGCGTGCAAACTTAACACAGTGTGGATTTTAGAAAGTGTACAAAGCAACCCATAGATGGAAATGGTGCATCCCAAAACGCTATGTTAAGCTTATAATGCTGGAGTGGCTAGCAGTAAATCTGTAGCTGAGGGAGCAAATATCCAGCTCTCAATCGAGAGAGAGCTCGACCTACAGCATGTTCCAAAGGTGGAACAGCTAGCAGTTACTTAGCTGAAGGAGCAACACCCCTAGTTCTCAAACGAGATTAGGCTCGACCTGCAGCACGTTTCAATGCTGCAACAGCTAGCAATAATTTACTTAGCTGAGGGAGCAACAAACCCAGTTCTCAGTCGAGAATGGAGCTCTACCTACAGCATGTTCCAATGCTGGAACGCCTAGCAGTAGTTTACCTTAGCTGAGGGAGCACAAACCCAGCTCTCAATGAGAGGGGGCTCGACCTACAGCGCGATTGTAGAATCATAAGGGTAAGCATACTACAAGCTAGCCAAACACTCAGCGCATCAGAGAGGCAGAGGAAGGGCCTAATTCGCCTGATGCTGCTGGTTCCAGGTGCTCTGGAAAAACAGAGAACTCAACTTCTCATGTGAGAGGAGAACTCTGAATTCAGAGGAATAGTGTGCTCATTCCAGCTAACCCTTTGATAAAAGGGGAGCACTGCTCAACACTACCACGAGAACAGCCCATGGAGCAAGGAATCCAACTCCTCAGAGAGAATTAAACGCTCAAAAGAAAGCACCATGCTCACAATAACCCTCAATGGTGAGGGGAGCGATGCTTCCAAAGTGTGTCGAAAGAGACACACTAGATAAGTGGAGCCCAAGGTACCGGGGTCTAAACCAACTCAGAGAAAGGGAACGAGGTTAATAACGCGTAACCCTTACCATACAGGATTTCAGAAAAGTGGGCAAAGCATAACGTGCACACTTACCACTTATGTGGATTTTAGACAGTGGGCAAAGCATAACGTACACACTTACCAGCTATGTGGATTTTTAGAAAGTGTGCAAAGCTTAATGTGTGCACTTAACATAGTATGGATTTAGAGTTTTCCAAGCATCTGCTCACAGATACCCGGAAGTACTGAGCCAAACGGGAGAGGCAAGCTCAAATACAACCCTCTAAGGCAAGGAGAGCACGGCCTGAGACAGCATTACACAAGAAGGTTCTCGCAAATGCCACCTATACTTCCCGCTCGATGCCTCAGGAAGAGGGGATATCCTGGTGATCAGGAGGCCCCTCAGGGCGACCTAGATACAGTAAACCAGACAGGGCAGCCTGAAAGCATAAGCCCAGCCCGGATGTCCAGGAAATTTTTGCAGTGCCGTGCCGGGGGCCTGATGATCAAGAAGGCTCCCGCAGAAGCCTGTGATCTGGCCGCGTTATCCAGGAAGTATGAAGCCGAAACCCTGCTTATCGTACCGTCTGGACATATATCGACGAGTGAGATAAACACTGCGAGTCGAGCACCCGGTTTCAGAGGGGGTGCTCACCGAGGATCTACCCTAGAAAAAGGACAGAAACACACAGGTCCCGGAAAACTGCAAAGAAAGCTAGCAGAGAAGGGTTATCCACAACCACCCGCATTAATAACACCTATATATATACTTGTCTATATATATATATATATATATATATATAATTATTATATTTAGAATGGCTCTAGCTCACACCCCAGGTTCCCGCGTCGGAGCACCATCCGAAAAAGCCTCTGGTCCGGATCATCAGTAAGGTGGTCACTATGAAGCCATAGAACCAACCAAACATCATAGGTCCAGCATAGGAGACTGTAATGCAGGAAATTCGGTCAGGTGGAGATGGTGGCTACAGGTGAAGTAGGAAGGGGAAGATAAAGGCAGATGTAAGACCCCCGAAGGAAATAGAAATGAGTGGATATTGAGGTATCACTCTGATCTGGACAAAAGCTCTGACGCCCTGTCTGGATGACATCCCTTGGGTCTTTTACCTACCTTCCTTTGACCCGCAATTCTTCCTACCCCTACCCGCGGGCGGGGGAGGAGCGCAAGCTGCGACACTTGCCTTCTGTGCCCGTCTCTGATCCTCAAACCGAGACGGGCCAGGACCCTTGGGTTGTTCGGGCTCAGACCTGGACCTCCTTTATCCAGGTATTTCAGCCGGTCAGCCTGATATGCTTGGAGCATCACCATCGTGAGCAATGAAGCGACAGCCTGCTGCTGCTGCGTATGCCCTGGCATTAGAGCGAGATGTCAAGGAGGGAGTCTTAAAAGAGGACGTCTCACCCATAGAGAGATAGCTGGCCAGCGTCGATCGATACTATGAGAGATAAAATTGTAACCATGCACCCATCAGCTACAGTATCGCATCTGATAGTGTGCTATAGATCCCCTGAGGAACAATTCCACTCATTCTCTACTATAGGAGAGGAAGAATTGTATAAACTTGTTAAATCATCTAAACCAACAGAATTTCGAGTCCTATCCATCTAAGCTCCTAAAAGTAGGTGGGGGCCCCGTTCCCCAAGAAAACCAAAAAAAAAAAAAAAAAAGTTTCCCCCCATAGATCCTCTTCTGACTATTATTAATTTGTCTCTGTCATTAGGATTTGTCCGCAAAATCTTTAAACTGGCTGTTATTAAGCCTCTCATCAAAAAGCCACAACTTGACCCCAAAGAACTAGTTAATTACAGACCGATCTCGAATATCCCTTTTCTGTCCAAGATACTAGAAAAGGTAGTATCCTCACAATTATATTCCTTCTTAGAGAAAAATGGTATCTGTGAGGATTTCCAGTCAGGATTTAGACCATATCATAGTACTGAGACTGCTCTCATTAGAGTTACAAATAACCTGCCCTTATCATCTGATCGTGGTTGTATCTCTCTATTAGTGCTACTGGTTAATGAAAATCGAAGGAATGGATGGAAATAAGAAAGTGATATGTGGGGATTTTAATGCACATAGTACATTATGGTGAGGAACAAAAACAGATGTAAATGGAGGTTTGTTTAATTGATAGGAGAAGGACCAGACTGGATGTACACACAGGGAATATGTCAGTATTGGATTTAACTTTGGTGTCAAATAACTTAGCAGGGATATGTGAGTGGGATGTAACTTATGAAACATCAGTGGGGAGTGAACATTATCCAGTTTTTTGTAGAATATTAATACAGGAAAATAAACAACAAGAGAAAAGAATAGGGAAGTGGATATTTGACCGTGCTAATTGGGAAAAGTTTAGTTTTATTTGTGAGAGTGAAATAGACAAAATAGATTTAAATGAAGATATTGAGGAGATTGATAAAAAATTGAAAACAGTATTGCTTGAAGCTGCTAATGAATCAGTTCCTAAAAGTAATGGACAAATGAAGAGATCCCTTGGTGGAAAGATGAATGCAGTGCAGTAGTTAAAGAAAGAAATAAAGCTTTAAGAATATTAAGAAGAACGCATAATTTTCAAAACTTAATTAAATATAAGCTAATGCAAGCAAAGGTTAGGAAAATTATATGAAATACAAAAAGACAAAGCTGACAGAAGTTTTGTAATAAAATAGGTAGATCAACACCTGTGGGAGAGGTATGGGGCATGATTAAAAGCATGAGAGGAATCAGAAGAGAATGGAAATATCCTGTTATGAAGGTGGGGGAAAAGGCAGCAGCATCTGATGAAGAAAAGGTGAAAATGATAGCAAAGGCACTCATTGAAATCCATAGCTCAAAGAATCTAACTGAGGAGGGAAAGAGATTAAGGGAATTAACAAATCAGTTTATTCTGGTAGGCTTTAGAGGCTTGAAAGGAAACTAACAACACAATGGATGCTCCGTTCACTTTAGAAGAAATGAAGAGGGCAAGAGCAGGAATAACATCTCCTGGGAAGGATGAAATCTGCTACACAATGTTAAAACATTTGGGTTTTGGCATCTATAAAACTGTTAGGCTTTGACAAGGAAGTTTGGGGAAAAGGAAAGTTACTACTGGATGTAAAGAGTAAGTGATTATTCCTATTAGAAAGCCAGGAAAGGACCCATCAAATCCAAAGAATTATTGGCCAATAGCATTGACCTCACATATAGGAAAGATAATGGAAAGAATGATTACAGAGAGAATAGCATTTTATTTGGAAATTAGAGGAATTCTATTACCTCATCAGAGTGGTTTCAGGAGAAGGAGAGGAACTATGGACCCCATTGTATGTTTGGAAACAGATGTTAAGAAAGCTCAGGTTAATAAGGAATCAGTGATGGCAGTTTTCTTTGATGTCGTAAAAGCATATGACATGGTTTGGAAAGAGGGGTTAATGATCAAACTTGATATGATAGGAGTAACTGGTAGAATTTATAATTGGATTAGATTTTTTGTTTAATAGATTTATTCATATCTTAGTCAGAAGACTTAATTATTTCCTTGAATACAGAGATTTATTTGCACCATACCAAAGTGATTTCAGAAAAGGACGTTCTACAATGGATGCTGTTGTGAAAGTAAGTAATGAGATAGAGAAAACATTTCAAATTAAACAATTAATGAATATTGTATCCTTTGATATTGAAAAGGCTTACAACTCTATGTGGAGGGAAGGGTTATTAATTAAACGAAATAAGATTGGAATAGGTTCTATAATTGGGTTTTAGATTTTTTATCGGAAAGAAGATTTAGAGTTAAAGTGGGATCAGAAGTATCTGATGAATTTGAAATTGTTAATGGAATTCCACAAGGAAGCATTATAAGTCCAGTGTTATTTAATGTAATGATTAATTATATTTTTATGAATTTGGATAGAAGAGTTGGTTCAGCTTTGTATGCAGATGATGGGGCCATTCAGGTGTGAAAAATAAAATCAAGGAAGCAATAGGAAAAGTAGAACAATGGTCATATAATTGGGGCTTTAAGCTTTCTCCAAGTAAATCTTGTCACATGTTATTTACCAGGAAGAAAGGGATAGACAAACAGAACTTAAAGTTATATGGTAACAATATGGAAACAGTAGACTGTTTTAAATATTTGGGTATGTGGTTAGATCAAAAGGGTACACGGAAAGTACAGACGGAAAAGGTGGAATCAAAATGTAAGAAAGTTATAAACTTAATGAGAGCATTAGTTGGGAAAGACTGGGGAGCAGATAAACAATCACTTATGAATATTTATAGGACTCTAATGAGGTCAACAATAGATTACGGATGCTTTGTGTATGGAGCAGCAGCAAAAACACATTTAATGAAAATGGATAGACTTATTAAGAAAGCTTTGAGGATTTGTTCTGGTGCGATGAGATCAACACCAACTAAAGCAATCCAGGTAGAGTTAGGAGAAGTGCCTTCAGACCTGAGAAGAGATAAACTTATGCTTACATACTGGTGTAGCTTACGTGGATGTGGTCATGAAAACCCTACCAATAGTGTTATTAAAGAATGTTGGGAAAACAGCTCTTTTCAAGGTAATGGCTTTGGATGGGTAACAAAGGCTAAATCAGAGGAATATAGACTAGACAGTATCTGTTTTAACACTCCTACTCCTATTAGTAATATCCCTATTTGGTTGTTTCCAAAAACGGAGGTAGATTTAAATATAATGGAACTAAAGGATAAATGGGAAGAGAGTGAGAAAGGACACATAGCAAGTCAATACATAAAAAGCACATTTTACAGTTATTTAGATATTTATACAGATGGATCCAAAGATGAAAAAAATAGGGTAGGCATAGGAATATACATACCAACATTGAATGCAAGTATTGGGAAAAGATGACCTGATCAGTTGTCAGTTTATACGGCAGAGAAGATGGCGATTATTGTAGGGTTGCAGTGGTGGAGGAAGTAAACCCTGATCGAGGGGTATGTTGTGTTGACTCTGTAGCAGCCCTTTACAGTATTCAAAACATGACATCTAATAGAGAAGATTTAATGCTAGAAATCCATCAAAATGTATTTAGATTGCAGAGGCTTCAGATAGATGTGAGATTCTGCTGGGTACCTACTCATGTAAATATAAAAGGGAATGAGAAAGCAGACAAAATAGAAAAGAAATCAACCAGGGCGAGCGATATTATAAATATTCCCTTTGGTAAAGGAGAAGCTAAGGCAATAATAAAAAAAGGAAATGATGAAGAAATGGCAGGACAGATGGGACATGGATAATAGTGGAAGGAAATATTATAGTATACAGAAATTTATCAACGCACAGGGTGTGAATGGAAGGAATAGAAGGGAGGAGTCAGTTCTAACCAGGCTGAGGTTTGACCACACAGGGTTAAATAAAACATTGTTTTTGTTAGGTAAAAGTAAATCAGATGAATGTATGGAATGTAAAATCACAGAAAATGCAGAACATATATTGTTACATTGTAGGAAGTATAGGGAAGAGAGGATTAGATTAAACCAAAAAGATAAGTCAGACAGGAAGAAAATGGAACCTTGAGGGTGTTTTGGGAACAACAGGAGAAAGGGTTAAAGATGCACAGGATGCTGTTGTGGAATATCTGAAGGATACAGGGGTATATTATAGGATTTAGATAGTAGTGCTATAATTTATTTATTAAATCTTTTTTTTATTTTTATTATTTATATATATTTTTTGATAATGTAAAGTGCATTCATTGAGATATAATCCATGATGCTACTCCGGTACAGAAGATGGCGGTAAGCACCTGATAAATCATGGCTGTAATCCGCCATAAAACTAGAAGAAGAAGAAGAAGCATGAGGGTTTGGGTTGTCCTCTCTAGATTGAAGTATGACGTCGGGAGGTTAAAGGGGAAACGTTCCAACATGGCGCTCTGAGAGCAAAACAACCCGAACATAGCATCGAACATAACTCGCTATTTTCCCTCAAACTGCCACGGATTTTGCAGTGTTTATTGCTACGATTGTATTTTCTGTCTTTCTGGTAAGTTCGCGCTCTTAGACTGTTTATTCGGAGTTTGTTTGAGCAAACACGTGGATCGCGCGCCTGTGACACTCAGCGGAGCTGTGCAACATTGTTTCTTTGCACCTAATTATGATACACTTCGAAGCTGTTCTGCTCTGGTGATCGTGGTCTGTGTGCGTTGTGTGTGTGGGTGGAGTGGCGCGAGTGTGTGTGTGTGTGTGGGGTGGTGTGTGTGTGTGTGTTTGTGTTTTTGTGTGTGTGTGAGTGTGTGTGTGCGCGTGTGTGCGCGTGCGTGTGTGTGCGTGTGTGCATGCGTGAGCGTGTGCGAGTGTGTGTGTGTGTGTGTGTGTGTGTGTGTGGGTGTGAGACTGTGTGTGTGTGACTGTGTCTGGGTGTAGAGTGTGTGTGTGTGTGTGTGTGCGCGTGTGTGAGAGTGTGTGAGAGTGAGAGAGTGTGTGTGTGTGAGTGTTTGTGTGTTTGTGTGTGTGGTGAGTGTGTGTGCGTGTGGTGTGCGTGTGGTGTGTGTGTGTGAGTGAGCATGCGTGCGTGTGTGTGTGTGTGTGCGAGTGTGTGCGTGTGCGTGTGTGTGCGTGTGAGTGTCTGTGTCTGTGTGTGAGAGAGTGTGGTTCCTGTGTTCGTGAGAGCTTGTGTGTGGCCGCAGGGCTCAGGTCCCCCAGGCTGTGGCGTGAGAGAGGGTGTGGTGTGGGTGAGTTATGTGAGAGAGGAGTGTGTGTGTGTGTGTGTGGGTGAGAGAGTGTGTGTGTGTGCGTGTGAGAGAGTGTGTGTGTGCGTGTGAGAGAGTGTGCTGTGTGGCTGTTGTGAGAGGTGTGTGTAGTGCGGTGAGAGTAGTGTGCGAGGTGTGTGTGTTTGTTTGTGTGTGTGTGAGAGAGTGTGTGTGGTGTGTGTGAGTGTGAGAGTGTGTGAAGTGTGTGTGAGAGAGTGTGTGAAGTGTGTGTGTGAGAGAGTGTGTGTGAGAGAGAGTGTGTGTGTGTGTGTGTTGTGTGAGAGAGTGTGTGTGTGTGTGGGTGCGTGTGCGTGCGTGCGTGTGTGCGTGCGAGTGTGTGTGTGCGTGTGAGAGAGTGTGTGTGTGTGTGTGTGCGTGTGAAGAGTGCGTGTGAGAGAGTGCGTGGAGCCACAGAAGAGTGTTGCGTTTTGAGTGAGAGAGTGTTGTGCGTGGGAGAGAGTGTTTGATCGTATGTGAGAGAGTGTGTGCGTTTAGATTGAGCGAGTGTGTGCGTGTGAGAGATGTGTGTGTTGCGTGTGAGCGAGAGTGTGTGTGAGTTGAGGTTTGTGAGAGATGGTGTGAGGCGTGAGAGAGTGTGTGTGCGGGGGGTGAGAGAGAGATGTGTCGGCGTGTGTGTAGAGAGAGAGTGTGTGCGTTGTCGAGAGTGTGTGACGTGTGAGAGAGAGTGGTGTGCGTGTGTGGAGGGTTGTGCGTGTGAGAGAGTGTGTGGGGGTGGGTGTGTGTTTGAGTGTGTGTGTGAGAGAGTGTGTGGTGAGAGAGAGTGGGTGTGTGAGTGTGGTGTGTAAGAGTGAGCGAGTCGGAGTGAGTGAGTGTGTGTGGTGCAGTGTGTATGAATGAGTGGTGTGTGTAGTAGTGAGCGGTCGTGAGTGACGTGTGTAGTGTGTGTGTGTGCATGTGTCATGATATGATTGTGTTTGTGTGAGTGAGTGTGAGTGAGTGTGAGGGAGTGTGTGTGTGTAGTGTGAGCGATGGTGTGTGTGTGTGTGTGCCAGTGTGTACGATGTGGTGCAGTGTTGTGTGTGTGTGCAGTGGGTATGAATGAGTGAGGTGTGTGTGTGAGTGGAGTCGAGTGAGTGGGTGTGTGCGCGTGTGTGAGTGTGTGTGTGTATGTGTATAAGAGTGAGTGAGTGTAAGTGTAAAAGAGTGTGTGTGTGTAAGGGTGAGGAGTGCTGTGAGAGAGTGTGTGGGTGCAGTGTGTGTGAGCGTGGGTGTGTGTGTGAGCGAGTGTGTGTGAGAGAGTGTGTTGAGTGCAGGTGTTGTGGTGTGGGCAGTGTGTGTGTGCGTGTGCGCAGTGTGTGAGTGAGTGTGCGCAGTGTGTGAGTGAGTGAGTGTGTGTAAGAGACTCTGTGTGAGAGTGAGTGAGTGTGTGAGGAGGTGTGCAAGTCGCTGGTAGTAGTGAGACTCGGTGTGCAGTGTGTGTGAGTGAGTGGCATGTGTGAGGTGGTGTGAGGTAAGATGTTTGTGTTGTGTGTGTGTGAGTGAGTGAGTGTGTGTGTAGTGTGAGTGAGTGAGTGTGTGTAGTGTGAGTGTGTGAGTGTGTGTGAGTGTGTGTGTGTGTGTGAGTGAGTGTGTGTGTGTGAGTAGTGTAGCGTTGTCTAGTCGTGTCGTCACGGAATCAGAACTGTTACAGAGAAACCATCACGTGGGTAATTAATTGATCTGTTTACATGAACATCAGAGACATATTAGAGCAGTGCTTTTAAACCACAATAATATGTCATTTGATTGGATTGAGCTGTTTTTGCACTAGAGCAGGCATGGCTGTGAGGAATACATACTCAGTTTGACTTTTATTAAAAGCACTGTCACCTTGTGCTCCCCAGTAACCCGTGCTGTAGCATATAACCCTGTCTGTTTAAACTGATGTATTATTAGAGAAGTGCTGTGTGATGAGGATCTGCTCTGTTTCTCAGGCCATGCCGTCTGCTTGTGACTCTCTGCTGGATGATATTGAGGATATGGTGACCTCGCATGACCCCACTCCTCACGAGCGGCAGTTTGCCCGGAGGAGCATCGTGCCCCGTCCCCGTCCCCGCAGACAGCAGCTGCAGCCCGCCGGAGAAGAGCTGCAGACGGACAGGTCAGACACGGCTCTTCTCTCAGACTAAGCCAGTATGAAGGATTGCTCATGTGATGGATCTGCCCAGCTGTTTCACAAACCCTTAGCATTCAGCAGCTCTGTTCAATTCATGTGGATGTGCGCTTTCACAGTCTGCCTTAAAAATGCCCTAAAAAGCCCGTTGGACAGAAAACTAGTGTCACAGATAGTGTTGTCACGATACTGGAAAATGATAAACTCTGAAGCGCTCAGTCAGTGTTCGGCGAGTGAAAATATATCTGTGCTAAACTTATACTTAGCCTCCAACTCACACACTGGCAAGTAAAATCTGAGAATGGATTAGCCATTGGCTAATGTTAGACATCATTTAGTCACCCAGAGTGAAGATTTAGTCGCATATGCGTATTTTACTCGCAATGTAGAGGGTTGTAATAGTTAATAATGAAATGTGAATATTGGATAGTGATTACCTCATTCCCTGAGGTAAATGCAACGTTAAGTGACACATTGTTCACAAGCTGTTATTGGTGTCTCTCTGTGGTTAAAACGCTGATTGAACGATTACGTGATACATTTCGGTAAGTTGTATGGTGAGGAACTTTTAATTAAAACGAGCATGAACTACACTGGGACTCTTATTTTGAAATGTCTATGCTTTACTACTTCTAGCTGCTCATGTCAGCATACCTCCTTATGTTCATTCATCTTTGTTTTGTGCTATAACTTGTATTAAAGTGGAAGAGAGTCACGCTCTGTGCTGCTACTTGAAGGCAACAACGATCATTGTTTGAGTTTGGTGAAGGAATTAACAGAAATTGAAAGAGGAGACTTCGTTTCTTATCAGAAGTTCTTGAAGGAACACTCCCCTAGAGTTAAACAGTAGAGTTTTACTGTTTTCGAATCAATTCAGCTGATCTCCGGGGCGGGTGGTAGCACTTTTAGCTTAGCTTCGCATAGATCATTGAATCTGATTAGACCGTTAGCATCTCGCTCAAAAATGACCAAAGAGTTTCTATGTTTTTCCTATTTAAAACTTGACTCTTCTGTAGTTACATCGTGTACTAAGACCGACGGAAAATGAACAGTTGTGATTTTCTAGGCTGATATGGCTAGGAACTATACTCTCAAGGAACTTTGCTGCCGTACTATGGGTGCAGCAGGAGCAATATACAGATATTACATTCCCAGATATTAATTACACCATATATTATATTATATATAATATAACTATATATATATATATAGATTATAATATATATATCTAGTAAGTCAGAGAAGCAGATTTACAGAAACACATTCATATAAGCCCCCAAATCAATATTGAGGATTTTCTTCCAATAGTCCGTGCATCATGAACAGTGAGTGATCTGCCTGCTGCAGTATTTTTCTCTGCGCGTCCGTCTTCAGCGTCTCTGGCCTGTGTTAACAGCCGTTTACAGACTTCATATTTTCACATAAATTACATTTTGGAAAATGATTGCATTGCAACGCAGTTTGTGCAAGTCCAGAACAGAGACGAGCTGCAATAAGACAAAAAACGTCCGGTTGCCGATCGCGTGAGTTCCAGGGGAAGCTCCTTAAGTTCGGCCGTCACACGCACATGTGACTGACCGCTCGCTCGCACCAACAGCAGGAGGAGACTCGTGTTACTCTCTACACTCACTCAACCTGACATTTTCCAATCGCGGTATACTGAAACCGGTAATCGGCCCATGCCTACGTAAGACTAAAATTTTACTCTGAGTGGCTTTATGCATACGGCCCCAGAAGATAATAATTACTGTTCAGTAGGAGTTTGAGTGTGATTGGTTAATTCCAAACAGAGCACCATGTTGTGTCATAAAAGTGTGCACCTTTATGCAAGTCAGTTTCAGGTTTTATTTTTTACTTTAAAAAGTTTGTTTATTTCTTACATGAATTTTGTTGGTTTAATATGAATTTAAAGGTAGAAAAAGATCGGACATGATTTAATTAGATTTTTTTACATCGCAAAAAGCTTTAGCAGGAGTGTGCAGATGTTTTATACCCACTGTGTGTCATCAGCCATTAAAGTTCAATTCCAGTAGTAAGAGGACACATGAAAGTACCAGATTGTGTAGCGCCTGTGATGTGTTTTTGAGCATGTGCTGTTTAACTGGATCACAGTGCATCTCGTTCTCACAAAGATGCAGATTCTGTCTTCTGTGTTCTCGCGTCCTGGAGTTCGTTCTTTTAAGTTAGCCTGGCAAGATGACAAAAACACAAGTACATTCTTTCTTAGACTTGAGAAACGGCCTTTGTCCTTCCTCTGCATCCCTGCTGGTTCTGACCCACAATGCCACAGTTCTGCTCTTAAACTCTGGTCATGTGTCCCTGACTCTACATTAAACGAGACCTTACCTTTAAGAGGTCATATTTACATCATATTTATTACATTTTTAAAATCACATTTAAAGGCTGTATGAACCCAAATAAACATGTTATGACCGAGACAAACATAAGCTCAACATCTCAGTGAAACATGTTTTTGTGTCCGGTACAGTTCACTCATTGAATATTGCCATCTAGAGGATAAAGCTTGGAAGTAAATGTTTGACACCCTGGGGAATGTCAGATCTCTAACAACGTAATCAGACCAGACAAATGATCTTAAACAGTGTAGATTCAGACTTTCCTCCATTGTTTTCATGCTTTGTCTTTTTTTTAGATCCATGTGTGTCAGAATATCACAATCCTCTTTATAGATGGATCTTTCTGTCTTGTTTTCAGCGTGATTCCCGGCACACAGAAGATCTGGGTGAGGACCTGGGGCTGCTCTCACAACAGCTCTGATGGAGAATACATGGCTGGACAGCTGGCTGCCAGCGGATATAAGATCACAGGTACACGCGAAAACCGATCAGACGCTTTTCCATTCAAGATCTCAGACATCGGCAGTGCAGTGTTTAGCGTCATGTTCACACTGGTTAGCAACAGCTTGAATTGTGTGTTTGTCAGCAACACCATTGTTATAATATTGATTGTGAGGTTAGTTTGAACCGCTGCTAGATGGGTGTCAGAACAAACTACTCTGATTAATTCAATGTGTTATTGACTTTTTAGTTTTAATTACTGGACTATAAAAGTTTTAATTACTGCCTCTTGTGCTTCTTATAGTTACAGTTAACTATATTTGTAAAACTAATCTCATACAATCGTCTACCTAATGTAAGCTAACTTAAGGGTTTGACCAATGTGACGCTGCAGCTCAAGACTGGAGTCCTCCAGCAATTTAAGAGAAGACACTCTTACGAGAATGTGTTGGAGTGCAAACAAAGTTGAACCAGTAGACTATGTGAAAGTTTTACAAAACTACAAACAAAAGATGCTGTCATGTGTGAATATACTCAAAGCGAATTTCTGTTCTGTTCTTTGCTTAGAGGTAAAAAGAGTCATGTCCAGCCATGTCAGGTCACGTTTGTTCATACAGCACTTTGTACAATAGATTGCTTTAAAACAAGCAGCTTCATGGTATTTTTGGCATTTTTGCAATCGGACCGTATGATGAAGGGAAGCGAAGTGGGAGAGAGAGGGGGATAGGATCGGGAAAGGCCAGCGAGCCAGGACTCGGGCTATCGGTGCCGACAGCTTTATGGTATTAAACATGAAAACCAGCGTATCTTTCAATTAGACTAGAATTTTATTTTCTGCAATAAAGCAGCTCTTCAGTGTGGAGCTAGCTAATACCAAATCTTTTTATTAGTGAATGCAAACAAAAGCAAAACAAAACGCATTACATTAAAGTAGAGATTCCAATTTCACTGACGAGAATAATTCCGATTAAAGCCACAGCAGGACTGTTTTGTGTCTCTGAGCAACACAGCGGTGTTTCGTTACTGAATGAATCCACGTTTTTGAGCGAATCGAGTGAGTCAATGATTCAGTGGCCATTCATAAGGACAGTCACTTGCCTCGTTTCTGAATGAGGAATAAAGACTCACTCATTAACCGACCCATTGCTGCCACCTATGGGGTTTAGTCATATTTAAAAGTTTCATTGATTTTTCAACATTTATTATGTGTATGTTTTAAAAAACCTAGTAAAACCATTGATTTATAAAATTATTAGGCATTGACATTTGCAGTGTAAATGCATTAATGGCACCTCAGATGCAGCTTCTGTTTCCTCAGCAGTGGAAAGATAGTTTGTTAATAATTTCTTTTGAATGGTAACAACTGTTTCAATTAATTCAGTTAGAATAATAAGACACTAAATTAAGATTGATGTGAAAGATTGAATATGTTTGGGTATTAGGGCTGGGACGATAGAGGCCAAATGGATATAACAATTTATTTTGAATTTCAGTCGATACGAGATAATTCCGATAGTCGATATGAAACTATTCAAAAAAGCCTCTTGTAAAAAAGACAAGAACGCACAAACAGATGTCTGTGCCTATCAAACTTATGAAATTCATTTGGTAGTCGCACCGCCTATAAAACACCATATATATTTTAGAAAAAACCCCCCCAGCACAAATTAATGTTTACCTTTTATTTATATTTAGCCTTCATACAAACAAGAAATGTGAAATCACTGTCAAATATTCATCTCAGACTCACCTAATTAATAATATATTTA
>JADLZN010002928.1:20000-57557 GCA_018155175.1 Sinocyclocheilus anophthalmus
GGTTTGCAAGAACGACACCCTCCAACCTTATGCTAAACTACAGCCCCACCGAATTTTGGTTTTTTTTTTTACTGAGAACGTTAGCCTCAGCTAGCAGTTCAACCCGTAAATAATTTCCAGTAATTTCCATTTGTGATCAATTTTTTTTCAGTGAAAAACAGGGCTTGTGAATCTCTACACAACTATGAAAACATTTTCGTCCTCGCTGCTTATCAGCAGTGACTTTGAGAGTTTTTGCCGAAGGCCACCCCCCCCCCAACACCTCATGAAATTGATTTCGGACAGGCTTCTGAGGCAGCGTAACGGTTTAATGATCTACAACAAAATAGAAGGAGTTTTGGTGATAACTAAAACATTTAATTACTATAATACTGATTTCTCGCTACAACTAACATCAAAAGTGCTAAAAGTTAGTCAGAAATATACATTTACTCACAAACTGACCACCAAACGCAACTTTCAGACGCCATCTTTATTTGTTAGCTCAACCATCACGGAATGGAACGCACAGGATTGTGGGATATCAAAGGCAGTGAAGGTCACTGAAATCAGCCAGGCACAGGTACCTCATGAGACAGGAAAGTGACGCTTAGTGTCGGAGGGAGTGCCGAAGCCGCACCCACAGAGCCTCCCTGCTTGGACACTGCGTACTCCGAAGCCAGCCTCCATCCTCTCGCGGATTCAAGCGCGCTGAACTTTTAGATTAAAATTTACTCAATATTTCTAGATTTATGTACAATAACTATGA
Source organism: Sinocyclocheilus anophthalmus (assembly GCA_018155175.1). NCBI lineage: Eukaryota > Metazoa > Chordata > Actinopteri > Cypriniformes > Cyprinidae > Sinocyclocheilus > Sinocyclocheilus anophthalmus. Next base: position 20,749 of record JADLZN010002928.1, read on the forward strand.
AACATGTAGAATATTAATAAGTTACTCTTCCCACGCAGGTCATTAACTTAGAAAATTTTAGTTTTCCTTGAATTTTAATATCACAAGTAAAACTTGTGGTTAATGTAATATATTTTACAACACCACAAAGTTGTTTTTTTTCACTGCGTGCTGTTCCAATGGAAAAAAGATTAATAACATGCACATGTGATGTGTTGTATGTAAATTATTAAACTTATTATTTCACAGCTGCTGCTGCTATAACATCATCTTCATGGGGGAAGTCGTGGCCTAATGGTTAGAGAGTCGGACCATACCAGGTGGGGTTAGAAGTTCTCGTACGGAAGGCTTGTCAGGTGGGCGGGCCCGCCGTGAATGTACAGCGCTCTCTTCCTCCTTCAATACCACGACAAGGTGCCCTTGAGCAAGGCACCGAACCCCCAACTGCTCCCCGGGCGCCGCAGCATAAATGGCTGCCCACTGCTCTGTGTGTGTTCACTGCTCCGGGTGTGTGTGTGCACTTTGGATGGGTAAATGCAGAGCACTAATTCCGAGTATGGGTCACCATACTTGGCCACATGTCACTTCACTTTTTTTTTTTTTTCATGTTTTCGTGAAATTAACATTTTGACATATTTGTCTGCCTTTTCATTCATGAATTAGCTGATGCTGTCAGTGCTGTGAGTGGCTGAATGCGGTTTACGTTTCTCGTCTGCCAGCGGTGGGCAGTGAAAGTGTGCGTCTGCTGTGACGCTCTCAGATTCAGAGCAGATCGCTGTTTAGCTACCACGGTTTCTCAGAGTCCTCGACGCCGGGAGAAATGTTCAGCGCTATGACAGGCCTCGTGGGCTTCTTGCGACACCTGGAGAGCAGAGACTTGGAGGAAGAACAGGAGAAGAGGACTGGGGGAATTGGATGAAAAGCCTGGTAAACGAAGTTGCACGCTCACATCGGCTCCTGACCAGCGTGAGCTGCGCTGCACTGCTCTGGTGTTTGTGAACCGCTGTGCAGATGAGACTCACTTCCAGCAGAGAAGATGAGGAGTTTAACCGTTCATTCTGGACTGAGTACAGGAGGCTCAGGCTTGTTGATTTAGGGGCAGTTTGGGCGCAAAATAAAGTATTGACAAGCTTTTTAAATAGGGATGCACAATATTAGATTTAACTCACTTTGACTGAAAGCTGGTACCGATACATGCATATGTCTTTAAAACGTATTATTATTATATTGTTAAAACATTATTAAATGCATTTATGAGAGACGAGTGCACATTAAAAGCTTTAAAATGTATAAAATCACTCACTGCAGTTTTCTTCAGACAGATGCAGTTGCTACCTAGACATTTTATTTGTGGTTTAACTTTCGTCGATGATCTACAGCAATGCAGTCATCAGCACTTGAAGCATGGGCCTTCAGCCTCAGCTAAAGTTATTTTAGAGCTCCTTTGATTCAAGTTACTTTAATAATCCTTTTCAAAAAATTATATTACACATTAAAGGGTTAGTTCACCCCAAAAATGAAAATTAGCCCATAAATGATCCGATATAGCATCCTAGGTGTATATGACTTTCTTCTTTCAGACAAATCCAGTCGGAGTCATATTAAAAAACTTATTTGATCTTTCAAGCTGTTTAATGCCACTCAGCGGGTGTTGCATTGCTTCAGTCCAAAAGCAGTTAAATCAAAAGCGCCCATCCATTAAAAAAAAGTGCTGCTTTGTTTATTCAGAAACACAAGTAGTTTATTGTTATTTGTGTATTTTACTCTTCATTCTTTTAGTATAACAAGTATGTCCACTGCCCCCCCTCGAGGCTGTTGATGCTGCCGCATTAGTGACTGCTGACGGTTTCACACATTATTCACATTGGCCCGATGATTACATTTTAAGCTATTGTCGGCCGATTCTGATGACGTGCTAATATTGTGCATCCCTATATTTATTGGCCTTTTGTGCACTTTGGGTACAACAGATACAACGTTGTGCTTTGGAAGAGGGTTCAATTCAGTTCAGAACTACAAACACAAATAAAAAGAACTACAAACATGCCGGATGTCAGACCAACGGTTAAGTAAATCATCAATATCTAACCTCATGGAGTAGTGGAAATGAAATGTGGAGTGTGTATATGGATTTGAACTGTAACTAGATGATTGGTTTATAGTGACACAATTTTAATGACATTTATGGCGTGGTTTCATGTCCCAAAGCTCACCTACTCTTCTGCTACACACTCAAACGTATATAGTATTTTTCTTGACAAAAAGAATACTTCCTTTTAGGGTGTAAACGGCACCTATATTAGTCTTCAGTGTGTCGCAGTGACATTCCCATCCGATGAGTCTGATTTCTCTTTCCATGGCCTGCTCTCCACCCTCAACCTCATAACCTCAGACCCTGAAACACGTCTCTGTGAAGAGGAGAGAAATCTGGACTGATATGAAATGGTAGACAGCGGTGTGGTTGTTGCTGTAGCAATCAGAGCTTGGCGGCAGTCAGTCGCTGTGAATGCAGCAGTTTGCCGTTCTGACCTTTCACCTCAGCATAATAACTCAGTTATATTAGAGCACTGCTTGCCAAACGTCTACAGCAGTGTTCCATGGAACCAGAAATGAGATTAGACGCTGAAGAGCTCTTGCGAAAGACCCATCAGAAGGCTCGTCATCCTCCATCCCTGTGTCTGACACCTCAGGATGTGTGCCTGATCAAAATGCTTGCTTATTTCTCTTGCTTTTATAAATGAGTCCCTTTGCTTTGAGAGTTTGGGAAGAAGTCAAGTGCATGTCACAACATTGCTGTTTCAGGCCAGCGCTAGATGTCTTTGCTCCACATCAGCGTCCTTGAACGTCCTTTTCTCACTCACAAACGCATATGACGAGAAAAAAAGCCCTTAACTCCCTTGACACGAGGACAAGTAATTAATGCTGCAGTGAAGGCCATTATGAGTGAAGCGGAAACCAAAGACGAGCTTGTTTAGATCTGCAGTGGAAAAAGATGGCAGAGAATGAGGCTTTTCAAGGCAGCTTTTAAAAGCTACTCTATCTGCCATATATTTTTTCTTTTATTCACCAGCAACATAACCCACACAACAGCTTTTTTCACCATCAAGTTTAATGAATGCATTACTCTGAGCACCTGCTGAAGGAGAGCGATGTGGATGGGTGACCTGAGAGGACAGGACTGGTTATGGATTAATTCTGCATATCTGGACCCTCGGCCTCTTTGGTGCAGCCATGCCGGATAAATACAAATGAAAGAGCGAAATGCTTTTGAAAGCCTCCAGAGACTCATGGACGCAAGAGCAATTTACCTACATTGCACACTATTTGGTTCGGCAAAGCAAAAGATCTAAGACAAAGCAAATGAGAAGTCACTGACCTTTTGTTGTGAAAATGGTGAGTAATTGCATGGATATGACTAGTATGAGTAAATCTTGGCTGAAGGAAGGCCGTCCGCACATGGATTGCTAGAATAAATGACACTTTGTACTTGGTGAATTACGGTTCTTGAAGTTATTGGTCATTAAAAAAAATTAAATACTACTACTAATAATATTAATAAAACATGCTAAGATTTACTGAAATGTCACTTTTTTTCACTTATAGTAGTTAAAGTTGACGTTTCTTCACATCTTCAACAGCACAGTGTCTGAGACTCATGAATATTAATCATGTTGACTGATGAGCTGATTTGCTGAAATCAAAACATGTACGTAATCGTGAGAGCTAGCAAAGTGGCATTGCCATTATTTCTGAGTAGACCCTAGGGTGGGCGAAATGACTGATACTAAGTTCTTCTGCACAGTTTGTTGAACTCTATTTACCATCAAGCACATCCCACTCTTTACTTTCTCCTTTGTTTCTTTATCAATTTTTTCCATCACAAATATCATCATATCGCCCATCTAATACCCCGATCCTTCTGCTTGGACTTATAGGCTTCATTTTGAGCAAGTGGCTAAAAGGAGAAATAATTCCAAATTATAAAAAAAAAACTATCTAATGTTCCAGTTCTATGTAGCAAATCATACTCTCTCGCAATCTGTCATTGTGTGCTAAGCGACAGTGATTTGGGCACCTACACACATACTAGAGTTTGCTGTGCGCTGCAAATCCATTGATATCAGTGATATCAATTATTACAAATGCAAGTGATTTATTCACATCAACCCTCTATGGACACCTTGGCAATTCAATCACCATTGGCTAGTACATTTTTTGGTTTACTCGCCAGACTGATATACTATATATATATAATATTTATATATATACACACACACACACAGTGCCTTGCGAAAATATTCATACCCCTTCATTTTTTTCCACATTTTAAGTTGCTGCCTTATGCTAAACTGCTTTAAATTACTTTTTTTTTCTATATCAGTCTACACTCCATACACCATACGGATAAAGCAAAAACAAAATTGTCACAACTTCGCAAACAGAAATATGTACATTGCATAAGTATTCATACCCTTAACTAAATATTTTGCTGAAGCACCTTTACAGTCTCAAGTCTTTTTTTGTTGAATGCGACAAGCTTTGATCATCATCATTTGGCAATTATCTGCCATTCTTCACCTCACCTCTTCACCTCTCAAGCTCTGTCAGGTTGGATGAGGGCAGATGCACATTTTCAAGTTTTTCCAGAATTATTTGATTGGGTTCAAGCTCAGGCTCTGTCTGGGCCACTCAAGGACATTCACAGAGTTGTCTATAAGCCACTCTTGCTGTGTGCTTAGGTTCATTGTCCTGTTGGAAGGTGAACCTTCTGCCCAGTCTGAGGTTATGAATGCTCTGGACTGGGTTTTCATTAAGGCTATCTCAATATTTTGGTGCATTGAGCTTTTCTTCTACTCTGACGATTTTCTCAGTCCCTGCCGCTGAAAAACAGCCGCACAGCATGAGGCCGCAACCAGCACACTTTACTTTTGGGATGGTACTCTTCAGGTGATGAGCAGTGCCTGGTTTCCTTCAAACATGATGCTTGGAATTGAGGTTCATCAGACCAGAGACTCTTGTTTCTCACAGTCTGAGGGTCCTTTAGGTGCTTTTATGCAAAATCCAAGTGTGTTTTCATGTGTCTTCACTGAGGAGAGGATTGAGTTTGGCCACACCGCCATAAAGCCCAGATCGGTGGAGTGTTGCAGTGATGTTTGTCCTTCTGTAGGTTTCTCCCATCTGCATATATGATCATGGAGCTCAACTAGAGTGACCTAGAGTAGAGTAATTGCTCAGTTTGGCCAGGAGGCCAGCTCTAGGAAGAGTCCTGGTTGTTTCAAACTTCTTCCATTAAGGGTAACAGAGACTTCAGGCTTCTGTGACCCTTCAATGAAGCAGATTTTTTTCTGAAGTCTTCCCCAGATGTGTGGCTTGACACAAACCTGTTTCTGAGCTCTACAGGCAGTTCTTTTGACCTCAGGGCTTGGTTTTTGCTCTGATATGCATTATCAGCTGTTAGACCTTTTATTAAGATGTGTGTGCCTTTCCAAATCATACCCATTCAATTGAATTTGCCAAAGGTTAACTTCACTTGAAGTGTAGTAACATCTACAAGCAATTTGAATGCTCCTGAGCTAAATTTAAACTGTCCCACATAATAATTTGTCGGCTGCACATCCATGATGCGAATCTCCCGTTCCACCACATCCCAAAGTTGCTCTGTTGGATTGAGATCTGGTGACTGTGGAGGCCATTATAGTGAAATAATTGTCATGTTCAAGAAATTTAGGCTTTGTTACATGGTGCATTATCCTGCTGGAAGTGGCCATCAGAAGATGGGTACACTGTAGTCATAAAGGGATGGACATGGTCAGCAACAATACTCAGGTAGGCTGTGGCGTTTAAATGATGCTCAATTGGTACTAAGGGGCCCAAAGTGTGCCAAGAAAATATCCCCCACACCATTACACCACCACCACCAGCCTGAACCGTTGAGACAAGGCAGGATGGATCCATGCTTTCATGTTCTTTACGCCAAATTCTGACCCTACCATCTGAATGTTGCTACAGAAATCTTCAGACCAGGCAACCTTTTTCCAGTTTTCTGTTGTCCAATTTTGGTGATTCTGTGTGAATTGTAGCCTCAGTTTTCTGTTCTTAGCTGACTGGAGTAACGCCTGGTGTGGTCTTCTGTTGCTGTAGCCCATCTGCTTCAGGGTTCCACGTGTTGTGCATTCAGAGATGGTATTCTGCATACCTTGGTTGTAACGAGTGGTTATTTGAGTTACTGTTGCCTTTCTATCATCTCTAACCAGTCTGCCCATTCTCCTCTGACCTCTGAAATCAACAAGGCATTTTCACCCACACAACTGCCGCTCACTGGATATTTTCTCTTTTTCGGACCATTCTCTGTAAACCCTAGTGATGGTTGTGCGTGAAAATCCCAGTAGATCGGCAGTTTTTGAAATACTCTGACCAGCCTGTCTGGCACCAACAACCATTCCACGTTCAAAGTCACTTAAATCCCCTTTCTTCCCCATTCTGATGCTCGGTTTGAACTTCAGCAAGTCGTCTTCACCACATCTAGATGCCTAAATGCATTGAGTTGCTGCCATGTGATTGGCTGATTAGCAATTTGTGTTACCAAGCAACTGAACAGGTGTACCTAATAAAGTGGCCGGTGAGTGTATATATGTATACGTGTGGTGTATTAATATATATATATATAATATTATAATATATGTGTGTATGTGTATGTAATATACTGTGTAGATACTTTTATATGTTTGATACAAATGGCACAGCTTTTTTAAATATCTTAAAGTACATTCATCATGCATTTAATATGATATTATTGATAATAAGTATTATTTAAATGGATATAACACATGTTTATATGTTTATTAGTAGATTTAAAATTTAGGTAACCCCTGTATGAATGCATGACATTTTAACATGAATTAGGACTGGTGTGGTGCTTTTTTGGTCTTCGGTTTTCTTCTGTAAAACAAATGTCAACTAACAATAATACTGTATAAGATGAATGATATATATAATAATACAATTCTAATCTACCCAACAAGAACGTATAAAATCACCTAAGGATTGACTAGCTGCTGGGTTCATGAATATTAATCGGGTTGTGTGCGTTTGCTTGAACTGATTCGCTGAAATCAAAACATGGACGATACTAGGTGAGCGCCAGCCAATGAGATTGCAGTTTGCTCATTAGTTCCGCCCACTACCGGAAAACCCGGCAGTTCTTAAAAGCTGAAGAACTCCAAAGGAACTACGTTATTTTGACAGGAAAATACAACAAAGCATTAGGGCTTTTCCGCGATAGACGGTGCTAACGTGTATACCGGTGTTACAGCCGCTACAAACAACACCGGTTACTTCACTTTCCACTTAAACCACACTCGCACTCTTTTTGCTACTGTTGATAGACTGACAAACCCCCCAAGTCAGATTGCCAGTGTAAAGCTCTCTGACAGCAAATGCAATGAGAGCTTCCTTCTTTTTTGAGAAGATCGATAATATCAGGAAGGCGATTAGCACAACCCCAAGTTATGCAGAGGTTAGACATATTCGACCACAATGTCAAAAAGAAGATACTATGTCTGCTTTTGTAGAAATTGATAGCAAAATTTTGGAAGGAATAGTACAGCACCTTAAATCGTCAACCTGCTATCTTTACACACTTCCCACATATTTTTTCAAAAGGGTGTTTAACTGTTTGGAAGCAGATCTCTTAGAAGTGGTGAACGCCTCCCTTCTTTCTAGGACTTTTCCAAACTCATTGAAAACTGCAGTTGTTAAACCCCTTAAAAAGAGCAATCTTGATAACACCATATTGAACAACTATAGACCTATATCAAATCTTCCTTTTATAGGAAAGATTATTGAAAAGGTAGTCTTTAATCAGCTGAACAAATACTTAAACTCAAATGGTTACCTGGACAATTTTCAATCTGGTTTTCCGACCGCATCACAGCACATTACCGAGCACTCATTAAGATAATAACTGATATTCGCTTAAATTCTGAATCTGACAAAATATCAGTGCTGGTACTACTAGACCTCAGTGCTGCGTTTGATACTGTCGATCATAACATACTTCTAGAGAGACTGTAAAACTGGGTCAGGCTTTCTGGGATGGTCCTCAGATGGTTCAGGTCATACCTAGAAGGGAGAGGTTATTATGTGAGTATAGGAAAGCATAAGTCTAAGTGGACGTCCATGAGTTCCACAAGGCTCAATTCTTGCACCGCTCTTGTTTAGCCTGTATATGCTCCCACTAAGTCAAATAATGAGAAAGAACCAAAATTGCCTATCACAGCTATGCAGATGATACCCAGATTTACCTAGCCTTATTTCCAAATGACTACAGCCCCATTGACTCTGCCAATGCATTTATGAAATTAACAGTTGGATGTGCCAGGACTTTCTTCAGTTAAACAAGGAGAAAGTTGAAGTCATTGCATTTGGAAACAAAGTTGAAGTTCTCAAGGTGAATGCATACCCTGACTCTAGGGGTCTAACAACTAAAATCAAGTCAGGAATCTTGGTGTGATTCAGGAGACAGACCTTAGTTTCAGTAGTCATGTCAAAGCTGTAACGAAATCAGCATACTATCATCTCAAAAACATTGCAAGAATTAGAGGTTGTGTTTCCAGTCAAGACTTGGAGAAACTTTTTCATCATGCCTTTATCACCAGCAGGTTGGACTATTGTAATGGTCTCCTCACCGGCATTCCCAAGAAGACGAAAAAAAAAAATAAAAAAGAAAAAAAAAAAAAAAAAAAAAAAAAAAAACATTAGCGCTGCAGCTCAATCCAGACGCTGCTGCCAGAATTCTGACTAGAACCAGAAATCTGAGCATATTACACCAGTCCTCAGGTCCTTACACCGGCTTCCAGTTATATTTAGGATTGATTTTAAAGTACTTTTACTCGTTTATAATCACTCAATGGCCTAGGACCTAAATAAATTGCATATATGCTCACTGAATATAAACCTAACAGACCACTCAGATCAGTAGGATCGAGTCAGTTAGAAATACCAAGGGTTTACACAAAACAAGGGGAATGTGCTTTTAGTTATTATGCCACCTGCAGTTGGAATCATCTTCCAGAAGAGATCAGATGTGCTAATACATTAGTCACATTTAAATGCAGACTCAAAACTCATCTGTTTAGCTGTGCATATATTGAATGAGCACTGTGCGATGTCCGAACTGATTGCACTTTATTATATGTATAATCGTCTTCTTAAATTCATTTTAAAACCTCTTAAATCAATTTTTTTTTTATTTTTATTTTTTTTATTGATTTATTTATTTTTTTTAATAATTTTCAAGTTTTTAAATTCCTTGTTTTATTGTTGTGATTATTTTATGATTTTAATTCATTTTTATGTAAATCACTTTGAATTACCATTGTGTATGAAATGTGCTATATAAATAAACTTGCCTTGCCTTGCCTTTCCCACCGCGTCACCGACCCCCACCGTCGTTTAGATTTTTTTTGTAGTAATAAAAATAATTTAGTTCAGTAAAAGAACAGACACTACAATTAAAATCTGAACGCGGCTGCTCAATGCAGAGTGCCGAATGACAGTTGCATCACAGATCAGATTTATTTCTCCAGTGAGGAGAGCGAGTCGAGCTGACAGACAAGACGATCGCGGATGATTTAGTTTAGCGCCTGTTTGGCAATATTTTGAATTTTGAAAAGCCTGTTGACTTTTGCAGTTTATCTAAGATGATTTTGGAAGTTTTTTTAAAAAATTAGTTTCTTATTTAATTGGTTCCACAATGTTTTGCCGATTTTTACTTTATTTAAACTTTGTATAATTTATTTATTTTATTTGACATCAAGGTTTGTCTTATTCGTTTTGCTAATAAACATTCGTTCTTATTTATTTGGTTATATATTACATGTTTACTTATTTCCAGTTTTGTATACCTATGTAAATTATTTGTTATTTTATATTAGGCATATAGCTTGCCCTATAGCATGGTGTATTTTTTATTTATTTTTTGTTAATAAAAGTTATGTTTTATATATAGGCTAAAGTGAGTTTGACGTTGTTGCATTCAAGCAATTGACGCCGAATTGCCGCTAATTCAAAAGTGAAAGTAATATGCTCACGCCGCTTTTACAAGCTATTTAAAATCGAAGGAAAGCAAGGAAAAGAGGCAACGCCCCCACGGTGATACCGCTATTACCGGTGTTGTCACACGTCGATTAACCGGTGGGAAAATGTCCTCACTGTCACAACCCTACAAAGAATATCGTTTACATGTAGCCCATCAATTCTCTCCTCTCTCTCTCTCTCTCTCTCTCTCTCTCTCTCTCTCTCTCTCTCTCTCTCTCTCACCAAAGCGACAGCGAGTCATGCGACGTCAACACTAAGAACGTTAACTGTGCGTCAATACACAAATACAGGAGCGCTGCGCATCCATTGAGATAAACTGAAGAATAGCACAGATCGTCTGATGGAGAGTGAAACGCTGAAGCGCTCAGTCAGTGTTTAGCGAGTGAAAATATATCTGAGCTAAACTTATGCTTAGCCTCCAACTCTCACACTGGCGAGTAAAATCTGAGAATTTATTAGCCATTGACTAATATTAGACATCATTTAGTTGCCCAGAGTGAAGATTTAGTCGCATATGCGAGTGATTTACTCGCAATGTAGAGGGTTGCGACATTATAGATTCTTTCTTTCTTTCTTTCACTCTCTCTATTTCTTTCTTTCTTTCTTTTCTTCTTCTTTCCCGCGAAAGAAAAAAAACATCTCTCTCTCTCTCTCTCTCTCTCTCTGCAACCATTGACATCTTTCCTCTCTTTTCTGGTTAATCTTCAGCAAATGAAGCTCCTCCAGCAAACACTCTTTGTATTCAGGCTATTGTGGCATATATATTCTAGTACTCTGGGAAAAGTGAACTAAGTAAATGATTGTGTTTGTGTTTTTATTTTGAATCAGTCTATGGTTTGGTATTGATTAGGCATTAACTGGCTTGACATGTTTTCGATTGTGAGCGGTTGTTTTCCAGAGTGTCCTTGAGAGCGGGGCCATTTATAATGACCCTCTGTGACTGCATTAATATCCCATGCAGTTTATATCACTGGGATCTGGCTTCAGTGCCGTGACCGTAGACCGATCCCTCGTCAATGAGGCCTCTGGGATTGAGGGCCGTTGCCTGCCTCACTGATAAACTGTCAGGCCGATCGACAGGATTGGTGTTCATCCTCACTCTCCCGGCTCAGCGTGTCTGTGCTGGTCCTTTCTGTGAAGTGAAGTGTTGCATACAAATGTGGTTCAGGCAACGAAAACACCCAGAGGAACGTCTGGTCAATTTTGTTAATTAGAGCTTGATTGGAGGTGTCTGTGAACTTAATGCTGATATTGATTTCTTTATAAGTATATAACAACAGCAACAGTACTTATAACAATAAGCAAAATAAATGGACAATGTGTGAAACTCTTCCACTGTGTGCTTATGGAGCTGAATGTGTTTTTCCTGTCCTGGCATGTGTGGGTGAGATCGCATGTCTCAAAGTCAGGACTGCTAACCGTCTGGCATGCAGCGTCGCAGCTGTCCCTGCTAACCTCCGCTAACCTCCGCTAACCCCACCTCCAAGTGTGAAATCCATGCAGCTCTTGCCAGTTTTTGGCCAGAACTTATCAGTAAAACGTGTAGGATCTTTCTTCTGCGCGGTTCGGTGCGTGAGGAGAGTGATGTCACCCGAGAGCCATCTGCTTCTGTGAGAGAGGCGTGAGGGGCTGATGGGAGTTTAAGGACTCGTAAACATGGATGAGGTCATGGATGGCCGTCTGTCGGCTCTTGAGTGCAGCGAGTTGCGACTCATGTTGTCTGGGTGGATGGAGGTCTGCTAGAGGGCAGAAAGACAGCCTGCTGGAGACGAAGCATCATCACTGGTGCTCGCAACCATATAGACTAGAGGCCGACCGATATGGGTTTTTTTGGGGCTGATACTGATATTAGGGAGTAAAAAAAGACCGATATTGCTATATCGCCCGATATTCTTTGTGTAAGCTATATTATAGTACAGTATAGTCAAAAGTTTGGACACTTCCCATTCTTGTGTCCAAACTTTTGATTGGTACTGTATATAGAATACAGTATATAGCCTACATAAACAGAATATATAATATATATTCTATAGCCTAAAGCCACTGTCCACTTTGTTTTGTGAAAAAGAGCAGCTTTTACATTCTGCACAGCATTTTTTTTTGTTCTGTGGGATTACACTGCATTCGAGACTAAATCGGAGATGGGAGTATCTGAGTTGAAATGTCCCAGTTCTGACCTCAGTGCTTTCCAGTCAATCACACCACAAGATGACGCCATGACTAAACAAAAACATTGCGTGTTAGGTGGCTGTGTAGAAGATATTGAACAAGCACAGTTGGTAAAAACTTAGGCATTCATTCATACACAAACAGTTCTTTATTTGTTATTTATTGCACTTTCATACAATTTGCGTTCAGAAAATTGCATAAAAGTTCCACATAAATCAGCTCCACACTATGCTCATTGGTCGCCGCTATTTTGGAGATGATGCTTCTCTCAGAGGTCAGGGTTGATCGATCTGCTCCGAGTCGGATGTCCGACCTGGAGCGGCGTTCAAGATGTAATTTTCAAGTAGGAAGTGGGAAAAATCTGAGCTCTGAGTTGTCTGGGACAGCATTAATCATGCTGGTTTCGGATGGCATTAGGGTGACTAAATGATGAGCACCTGGTGTGTTTGTTTGTGGAGAGAGGGCTGATGTTCAGTTTTCTAGAATGCAGTGATGTCAGTGTGTGAAATGGACACACATGTGATAAAAGCACATCTCTCAGAGCCTGACCTCTATTCTGTCGGCGCTGTTGGTTTTGCTGGAGTTAGTGCGCTCAGAGGGAGGCCGTCGACCACACCGAACTCAGCCGTCTGGAGCGTATTGATCATCAGTTCATTTCACACTGCACACAGATGGGAATATCGGCTGCCTCCGCTTTAATCAACTATTCAGACAATTTAACATACTCAACATAGCAGAGTTTGTTAGAAACCAACCAACCAACAAGCCAAATGTTGCTCTTACATTTGTTTTCTGGTGTTTGTAGCACAGTGTTCTTAAAATGACCATTACACACACAAACTCTTCCATCAGGCGCTGCAGCTAATTTGAATTCTTGAATAGATTACACTCAAATGTACAAAATGAAATGCATACTAGTACACAGTAGTGTATCCACTGTGCCACTGTGATGGCATTGTTGATGAGCTCTGTCCAGGTGTTAAATATTAATTTATTTTTATTAGGACAATTTTTTATTTTTTGCACATTTTTGTGCACACAACAAACTTTACTGGACATTTAATTATTATTAAACTTGCACGCAGCACTGCGCTGGCATTCACATTCCCTGTGTTACTGATCCGAAGGCAGTTGTAATGCCGTCAGGATTCTCCATCTAAACTAAACTCCAGCAAGAGCAGAGGAGGAGGAGGAGTTTGCATCATGATTAACACTATAAAGGCTACAGATGTTTGATTTCTCAATGCACCGCTCTCCGATCATCGAATGTTAATGAATAGATTGTGCCCTTTGTGCCTTCTGTGGGAATTCAGTTCAGTCTTCCTAACTGCAGTCTACATTCCACCACAAGCGGACACAACCAAAGCACTGGATCATCTCTACGGCCCGATAAATGGACTGGAAAATGAACATCATAAGGCCCCCTTCATTGTTGTTGGCCATTTTAATAGCGCTATTATACGTCTAGATTGGTCTGTCTGTACACATCACACATGCCTGTGTTGTCTGTGTGACCTGATCCTTGTCATGAGCATTTCAGTGCCCAGTGTAAGCTGTGCAAACAACAAATAAATGACTTGAGTTGAAAATGCTCTAGTGGTGCACAAGTCTGTTGGGTTTGGCATCAGAAGAACAGATCCCAGGTGTCCTCATCGACTGTAGAGATGAGGATATTAAAGACACTTGTGTTGATGTGGAGTGGTTAATCAGGCTGTCTCTGCCTCCGCTCTAATGGGAAGTGATTGCCTCAACACATTTTGATATTTGGTGTGAAAGCATTTATGTTCCATTTGCATATAAAGAGGCAGCCACAGCTTCCAAGGATCACCTGCTGTGGTCTAAATGTGCGTTAGATATACAGTGGATAGAGGTGTGTTTGCTTTCGTTTTTTCTTTGTTCTGGCCTTTTGGGATTATTCTCACAACACAGAAGCTGAAGACTCCTACTGACAGCAAAAACAGCTTTTATTAGCGGATCATTCCATTTCAGTTGCCATCCTGTGTCATCTTAGACGATCTTAACTCCCTGCTGTGCTTTCAGTAAGAAACATTTTTGCATTGAGAGAAAAATCATTTGGAAAAACATCTTGACCTTGAGTGCCTGAAATGGCATTGTGCCTATTAGTAAGCGTTGAGGGCCTTTTTTTTTTTTTTAAACCAGATAATGACATTTCCACTAGCCTGGATTTTCTGCAGTTTTGAATGGTCAAAAACATTCTTTCCGAAACTCATCTGACAGCGTGCATCCTTGACAAAACTTGCCCCTGAAGCTTGATGTAACACATCGACTAATTTGACATTAAAACCATTTATAAGGAGTGATGCATCAATTTTGGCCACTGAAATTCATTTTCAGCTGAACAGTTTTGGAGGTCCAAAATCATTAACTGAAACGGTGACATTTAATTAGCGCTTCTTCAGTGATGTGATAAACTGCAACAGGTAAAGATGTCAGCTGTGTGGATACTAGGGCTGCATTGAAAATATAAATTTCACAATTTTAAATAAATAAAATTCAATTAAATAAACCTGTCATTAGGTATTACAGCCATTGTTTAAATGTTAATATTTCAATGACGATTTGGAGTAAAAACTAAAATAACAATAGTTGATTTAAAACTACCTTTTATGCAATATCAGTTTTTTTTGAGTATTGATTTATTACATTTGATTAATTGATTATTAAATAAACTTTATATTCATTTTAGAATAAATTGGAATCACATAACTTTGGATGCATCTGTTAGACAGAAGACATGGTCTTGAAGCCTTGTTATAAAGCAGGGGTGTTCAGTCCTGTTCCTGGAGATCTGCAGACTTCAGCTCCAGCCCTGATCAAACACCACTGAAGAGATCTTATTCAGGAGCACGTGATAATTACAGACCGCTGTGTTTCCGCTGGATCTGAACTCTGCAGTAGGTGGATCTCCAGGAAGAGGATGAAGCATCTCGTGTTTTTCATGTAATCAGACTTTGATTTAATTGGATGCCCACCTTTCACCT
This sequence comes from Sinocyclocheilus anophthalmus, assembly GCA_018155175.1. NCBI lineage: Eukaryota > Metazoa > Chordata > Actinopteri > Cypriniformes > Cyprinidae > Sinocyclocheilus > Sinocyclocheilus anophthalmus. The sequence continues at coordinate 35,997 of JADLZN010002928.1, forward strand.
TATTGTGGTCCCATTGATCTCTATGGGTTTACTCTTCTGTTGGCTGCTTGAAAATGATTAGAAAAGGCTTGTGTGTTCAGAACATGCGGGCATCTACTATCAGTAGATGCTATCATCTGCTATCAGTACTTTATTTTATTTATTTATTTTTTTGCTTTCCCAGCACATCTCTTGATTGAGTTTCTGAGGTGGCAGCTGAGCTTTGTCCTGGCGTTGTAATCACAGATACACAGTGTGAACTTCTCTTGTTCTGGGATTAAGGTAAAAAAGGTAGAAATAAAATAAAGATCTGAAATCAGAAGCCAGCATTCTTTGGGCTTTATTCATCTCAAAATAATGTTATGCCTTCTTTTCCGGTCCTCTTAGTCAGTCCTCTGTTCATCTGGAGTGTAGGTTGGATTTTCTGTTTCACCTTCATTCAGTTACTGAGTTCAGCTACTGTTCTGTTTGTAGTCGTGCTCATGTAAGCATTCAGTTCTTTGGTGTTTGCGGGTTCTCTTTATCGTGACATGAATGCAGTGCTGGCATTTGCATGTGATTTGCATAAAGCCCCTGGAGGCTGTTTGAAATAGCAAGAGGCTAAATTCTGTTTATTACCCAGGCCTTAACTAGTGTTTAGTTTTCTTGAATTTGCATCTCATTTGCATGGTGGGACCTGGGTGTTAGGTGGTGACCTAAATTGTTTTAAATTTTTGAGAATAGGAAGTATTTTGATTGATTTGAAGCAAACAGAAGGGCACAGCTGGAACAGAACCGGGATGCATGTAGATGTGCTGGTATTTCTGTGCATTCTTTCTGTAGTCTCATTACAAGTTGTGATGATGCAGCTTATTAATCTCCAATGGCAATGACTGTCAAGAAAATAGCGTTGGTCTTCGAGACTATACTGTGTCACAGAACACATCTGTGAGTAAGATTACCCTCCTTTACATGCAATTAATAGAGGTCGACCGATTTTACTGATAGCTAGTTTGGACCACACTGGCCGATACTGATTAATCAACTGATAGTTTTTAAAATGGATACTGAAAAAATAAATAAATAATACTGAACCATACTTTGTAAATGAATAAAAATATTAAATAGTGCTGTTAAAATTTGTGCGTTAACGTAGGCGATTAATTTGGAGCAGAGGTGGAGCTAAGGTTGGCCACCCCACTCACAACTGCTGCTTTGGTCTCTTTTTTTTTTTTTTCTTGACAAGAATTGCATTTATTTAGTCGCAGAACGTCTTTACGACCACATCACATGGGAGTCTTTTCAGATGCGCACTCCGTCTTTGCCTCAGTGCCAGGCGCTAGTCAAACAAGCTCGGAAAAGGTACGGGTGACGAGGAGCTTCAGTAGGCACATGAACACAGCTGAGATGTTGTCTAGGGTGCACGATACCATTTTTTCAGAACCGGCTGATACTACAAAATTCGAGCATCGGGACAATACCAGTCACTACCAGCGCAGTTTTTTTTTTTTTTGTTTGTTTTGTTTTTTTAAACCGGTGTCGAATTTCTATAAGTGTGTGTTGACCTGATCATCACTCTTTTGTGTGATTAAACCCCATCACTAAATTAGCCCACGGCAGTACACGAAAAATAACAAATGAAAACGCATATAATCATCATCTATAGATAAATACTATTTTACTAGTTTAGTGGATAATTCAGCAGCAAAAGTTACTCTGCAAAAATTAGTTCACAATAATTTTATAAAATCTAAATATTTAGTGAAATAACATTATTTAGTGAGGAACAAATATAAGTGTAGGACTAAATCTGGTCAAATGTTACACATTGCTCTTTGTATTGTTGTAAAATACATGAATGAGAAAACAGTAAATATACTTGTATATAAATATATGCAACATATGATAGATAAGACGGAACAAGAAAGACTATTAATAATCTTTCGTTGTGCAAAAGTATTATAGTATGAAAGGCTCCAGTACAGAGCGGCACAAAGCGCTTTATGCACATCCCGTGCACAGAATGACGCGCTTGAAGCAACACGGAGTCACAGCGCTCCGCATAGAAAAGGGAAGAGATATTGATATTTAGTGTATTATAGCTGTGCGATAGTCTTTTCTTTGAACAGTTTTTAACACGAATTTTGCTTTAAATGTTAATGAGCTTTGCTGACCCCGCCCCTCTCTTCCGTGAGTGATGAGCAGTTCTAATGATACTGTTTACTTTAGCCACTGAACTTGCTAACTAGCACGTTATTAGGAAAGGCTATTTGCAAAGATTCATAAAAAACCCTTATACTCACTTCTTCTGTAGGTGAAGCTGGATCACAAATTATTCGTGCGAGCATAGAGGCATTTAGGCAGATCGGGGATCGGCACATTCACTTCAAAATGAAAGTAACATTAATCCTCTGCGTTTTCAGCGGCTCAGATGTCTGGAGTAAATGACGACTGCTATATTCATTATTACATCTAACAACAGAACACCTCAATCGCTTAATAGGAGACATTTTGTCTTCCCCTGCACCAGAGTCAACACAATGGTGGTCTGATGACAGCTCACTGAGGGCGGAGCTAAGGTAAGACACCAGTCCAGTCTGTGCTGAAACGCTACTGTCAATCAACTATCGTGGGAGGGGCCTGTACAGAACTACGTCATTCTGTCAGGAATCTCAGAACAGCCTGGTTTGAGAACAGGGATTTAAAAAAACAAACAAACACTGGGTATATTTTTTATCATAAGGGTGGATGTGTACAAACACTTCAACACACACTTTATGTTTAAACACACACAGTTTAATGTGCATCCGATGACCCCTTAGAGCTTCCCCTGAACTCATGCGATCGGCAACCGGACGTTTTTTGTCTTATTGCAGCTTGTCTCTGTTCTGGACTTGCACAAACTGCGTTTCAATGCAATCATTTTCCAAAATTTAGTTTGTGAAAATATGAAGCCTGTAAACCACCGACGCTGAAGCTGACGCCCATAGCAATACTACTGCAGCAGAGATCACTCCTGTGTCAGACATGCAGGACTATTGGAGAAAATCCTCAATTTCGATTGTGCTTATATGAAGTGTTCTGATGAAACTGACTGTCTTCGGAAAAGTTTAGACTGTATTTTCTTTTCATCTTGTCTCTGTATAGTTCATATTAAAGCAGTGTTTCAGCGCAGCTGCTTTGTTTACGGCGGTGACCAAGGAGACGCAGTATCTGCTGCTGCGTGAGCGCCTCCTGCTGTCAGAGAGAGAATCTGCATCTCATTCAGAGCTTCTGCTGTTTATTTCGTTCAGGCATGTAATAAAATTTCACAAAGCTAGTCAGAACATTACATTCTGTTTTTGCTTCAAATTGGGCTATTAAATCAAATTATAGGAGATATCACTAAATATATGAATGTTGTCTATGATTTCTACTAAATTAAATAACGTATTACAGATTAGGTTAAATAAGATGTCTCCTTTATTTTCTTCTTTTTAGGAAACTAATCAAAGAAAAATAAATACATTCTACTGATCCTAATATTCTGTATGTTGCTCAAAAACTGTTTTTTAAAAATAACACCTATAGAGCTGTAACACACTACCCTCCCGCGAAACCGGGGATATTTTTGCTTAAGGTTTATCATACCGTCAAAATCTCATACTGGCCCATGCCTAGTCCTCGTCCCCCCCCCCTTAGCGATACCCGGATCCTGCTAGAAAATGCCAGTGGTCGGGCATACAGATACTGAATATCGATCGGGCGCATCCTCTAGTCTGTCAGTCATATGTCAGTAAAACTTATTTTCTGTCCCTGTCAGCCGTACCTGTCCGTAGGCATGGTTGCTCTTCAATTGCACGCACAAATGTGGTTGCTTGCGCTGTATGTCATTTCATATCAAAGTGCGAAGAAACTACAAGCATGCAAAACTGTGGCTGATGTACGTCTTTGTTATATATTAGTCTGATTGAAGAACATTCTCTCTCTGAATGCGTGGTTTTCCCAAACTGTCCTGAGCGCAGGAACTTCTCCCTCATCTCACCTAACCCGATTCAACCGTCACTCATCAGTAGGCTGCTTTTACACTGGCACAAAAAAGATGATTTTTTTGCTCACATCTGCCAGATTGGAAGAGTACCAAAACTGTCTCGCACACCAAATTATTTGAATGGTTCAGCATAAGTGGCAAACGAAACATTTTGACCAATTCTTCTACTGTGACTAGGGTTGGGTACCAAACTCCGTACTTTTAAGGGTACTGATCGAATTGCGTCGGTACTACCGAGTACTGATTCATGTTAAATCAATCGGTGCCAAATTTCGTACCTGAAAACGCATCTGTGCGCATACGCTACAGAGAGAGAAAGAGAGACCCTGTGACGTGAGGTCACCCCTGCAACTCGTTCAAACAATACACAGGGCAAGCCAAAATGTTCTGAAGTGTGGTTACATTTCTAGGGCCATATGGTTTCTGCGAAAATGCGGATGGGATCGCGGAGTCCATTCATAAAAACGTAATTTACTCTATAGCGCGAAATGCCACGAACGAATAAATCTAAAGTAGGTCTTCCACTTAATTCGAATCGCGATATGAACTAGTGTCTGTGAATATTAAAATGCAAAAAGACGGTTTAAATATGAATCCTGCACGTTCCGCTTGCCTCTGTATGTATGAACTGGCGGAAACCGCGGTTTTGTAACATGAAATTTATTACTTTTGTACAGTAAATGTCCATCTTTAAATATTCATTTTCGATCAATTTAAATAAAACTTAAATGATAAAAAGAAATATTACAACCAGATTAATCACTTAATTGTTGAAAAAATATACAATTATTAGCCTATTAAAAAATGTTTTAAAGAAATTAACAGAAGAAAAAAGACAATTTTTTCTTCCTGTATAATTTCACATAACTCAGTTGTTTGCAAACAATAAAGGGTTTAATTTCTTTGATTTACAATAAGGTAATGCCTTCCTGGATTCCGACAAAACAACAAAAAGAAAAGAAGAAAAAGTTTGTAAGGGCCCTGTTTGTTCAAAATATTGAAATTGAGACTTTTGGACTTATTTTTTCACTGAAATAAATGTTTTTGTAATTACACAGAGAGTAAAGTACCGAAAAAAGGTACCGTTGGCTACCGGCACCGAAATTCAGGTACTGATACTGGCACCGTACCAGTTAAAATGTGAACGCTACCCAACCCTAACTGTGACCCAGTTTTGAGCAGCTACACAACGCCGTACACAAGCCGATGCTCTCAGACAGGTCCTCCTCCTGTGATAGATGAGCCCATCCCGCACCTGCTGGTAATATTATCACCCATAGGGAAAGATGCTCCTTCCACTTTGTCAAAGCCACGATTTTGTGCCGTCGGTAAGCTGGACATCGGAGAGCATGCTGAGAATGCAGAGGTCTGTGGGGACGCATGATTTGCTGGTGTGTGTGTGTGTGAGGGTCTTCTCACTCAGGCCTGATGCTTTCTGTCCTACTAATAAAATCATCTTTCTGCTCTCCTGTCGACCCATGGGGAACAAACCAGGGCTTTTTCCAAGCTCCAGGGTACAGCGAGGTGAAAGCACCCAGAATGTGATGATAGAACCTGGAGATTCATTTCGCTCAGTCGGTCTTTCTTTTGAAGATCATTTACTTACAAACCCTCGTGACTGTGTTTTATCTGTGGAACACAGAATATTCTCTTTAGTGTTTTTACAATAATACAAATTATGACTGGGGCTTTTTTTGAGGAACAGACCAAATGTGAATAGCTATATCTGATTTGTGTATGATTGGTTATTTTCATATTTTCAGTGACAAATCCTTTAAATATAAAAGACCCGGTAACTTGCGAGCTGTACGTGTACTTTTTTTTCACATGAGCACTGGTCTACAGAGGTTGAAATTTTGTACACAGGCCACAAAGTTTGTAGCATCAATTATCAATGTTGCGTGAACATTTGGGCGGGGCGTTATGCAAATCTTCCCACATAGTGAGTTAGACATGTGGGGGCGTGTTAGAACGAGCCGTTTTAGGTAGGCGTGCTGACTCTGAAACTTTTAAAGAATATCTCTTTGGATTTGAGACTTTAGGCTTTGCAACTTTACAGATCTCATTATGCACCAAGAGCTTGTACACTCCAAAGAGAAAGGAAAAATTAAAATCGCATCACATGACCCCTTTAAAGAGATAGCAGCCAATAAATACCTGTTTCTGTCTTCTAATCAAATAATACCACAGCTCTAACAAAGATTAATCTGTATATACTTGTGCAGCGAGCACTATTGTGTTATTTTACACTTAAATTATTAAATTTCTGCACCTGAATGCTACTGTTACTAACTTTATTTGTAACTGTGTTTTGTTGTATTCATCTATGCTTGTAATTTGTGTAATTGTTTTAATATGTCCATTATGTGAAATGGTTCTTCGTTTTATTACTAGTACTTATTAGGGCCTTTCGCACCGCGGGAACCTTTTCATGGTACCAGAACTAATTGTGGAATTACCCACTTTTCGGCGTGTTCGCACCGCCGGAACTGGGAGCGTTTTTAGTACCGGACTGCCTTTTTCGAGTACCAAATTAGCTCCTACTCCGGAGCATGTTCTAACCAGCACAACTGGTACTAATTGTGATGTAAGTAGACATTGATTGGCCAAATGTGTACGAAAACACCCTCACCCGCCATGATATTTAACACTTTGTAAACATACTGTAAACATTGTGTCTACTTATTTCTCAAGTATGGAGAACAGTGATAGATGGATGGACGCTGAAGTGCACTTGTAGCAAATGTAGCACGGCCAGTTGTTGCTGGAGATTCTTAGTCCTCCTTTCCGTTCTTTCAATCGCTTTACGTATACGTTGACATTTCATGTCCATTATTGTGAAACCTGTGAGACACATCAAAAACACAGCTCCGATCACAGTGTTCTCCATCCTCCTGTTGTTAATTTTGTTCTTCTTTGTTTCCGTTTTTGAACGCCGCGCACAAATGACGTCGTTGTCGACCGGTTTACGTCACTTCTTAGTACACACTCTCGTTGCGAATGCACCTGGGAAATAGTTCGCGCAAAATCGTACCAGTACTTTAGTACCGTACGTTTAGTTCTAGAACTAAAGCGGTGCGAAAGGGCCTTTTAATTATTAAGATATAGTTTTTTGGCTGTGTATAGATTAACTATTTAAGCGTTCATAAATTTTATTTTATTTTTTTGCTGATCCGAAAAATGGTCTGATCCGTGACTCAGAATCCGTAATATGATCCGAACCGTGCATTTTGTGATCCATTGCACCATGTACAATATAAATCTTTTAAATATTGAACACTTCAATCTCTGTTCATTGTATTTCAAGGAAAACAGAGAGCAGCTTTTTCGAAATCAAGATGTGAACAGCAGGAGGTTCAAGCAGACCTGAGGATTGATGGGCTAATTGTTTGTTTGGATGGCGTCCAGAACGGAAAGGTTAACTCTGGTAATTGACTCTGGCCACATTAAACCGAGTGCTTTGGCTCTGCTGAGATGATTGAAGACAATGGGGAGGGTCCTGACCTATGCTAATGGTGCTGTGCTGTCCCACCCCTGGCAATCCCAACACTGGTTAAATTAGACAACAGCTGGCGTCTTTATTAATTGCTTGGTCTGTTTGCTGAGCAAACTGACACGTGTACTTTTTATTCAAATATCCCCCTCTGTCTGAATAGGACCTGTCAGCACTTCACAAACAAAAACATAATCATATACGCAATGGCTTTGAAATGGCATGTATATATTTGCAGTAGCTGTTATTGTTCCCTGCCCTCAACAGCAGGTTTGTCACAATATCAAAGACGTGTGTGTGTGTGTGTGTGAGACCGAGAGAGAGTGAAGAATATAGAGAGAGAGAGAGTGGACCCTGAAGTGCACAAAATGCACAAGTGCACAGCTTTCTGTGAGATGGTTTAGGGCTTGGAAATGGACTCGGAAAATCTCATTAACCTGATCTCAGTGAGTCTGTGAGATGAGCTCACTAGCGTGCGAATCGTGTGTGTGATGGTGACTGACAGCCGTGGGCAGATGTGTGCAGGCCTGCAGCGGTCACTGCCTGCTCCTGTATGTGGGCCAGCGCTTCAGCCCATCGGCAGTCATTACAGAGCTGCTGTCTCTCTGCCATGAGCAGCCCGGCTCCACACTACTGCATTTACTGCACCGAGATGTTCTTATGCAGTTATTTGAATGTTTGCTCAAAACGCTTGTTTGGACTTTTCCCATGTTTTGTGATTTTTACTTGGTAGATAGCTGGAAGATAAAAAAAAAAAAAAAACAGGTCAGATTTCTTCCTGGCAAATTTCTTTGTGTGCATTAGGGATGCCACAATTTTCAATATGAGACCGTATTGTTTGGTACGGCATCCATGGTTCAGTATGCATTTTGTCAATTGCGTTTTTTCCCGGTTTTGCATTTAAATAGTTTCTGTGCTTTTATTTCTGATTTGGCTCTGTGTGTGTGCCCTTGAGTCTATGCTGTTCAATGCATTGAATCAAATCACCCACTGACAGACGAGCCACGAGCACTTTTTAATATGTTCTACATTTCATGTATTTATGTAACACACATTCTACATTAAAAAAATCATTTAGAATGAACAATAACTGCTGTACAAAGAGTAAAAAAAAGAAAGAAAAAAAAACCACATAGTCACCAGGTGCGTAGATGACCACTATTTTTCTTTCATCTCTTCTGATCAATTTTCAGTCAAATCGTCTTCTGTGTGCTAGATCAGAGCTAGAGCCCTGCATTTCTACTCGGGCCCGATGGGCCCCGACTTTTTTTACGCCCCTCGGGCTGGGCTTCGGGACAATTTTCACATCATAGTTCAGACGCGGGCAGGACCTCGTGTTTGTTTTAGGCTTCTCCTTATTTTTATATTTTAGACATCCATCAATTAGTGATGAAAAAAATTGCCGCGCTGGTGGAAACAACACGAGACCGTGCTGCCGCGACTGTCAAGAGCGGCTCGATGGTGTTTAGTGTCCCGCAGCAGCAGGTCATGCGTGCCTTCAGCGCAGCTGAACAGTTCTGCGTTCAAGTACACGCAATAGACTTACGTTTGCCGCAAAGCATCGGCAAAAGTAATTACCATAAATGCGTCAGGGGGAAACAGTAAGGATATATTTGAATTATCTACCAATAAACTAGTGTTTTCTGAGTCGGTGTCGCAAGGATGAAGTTGTCGATCCTGACTCGCCATCTCCTCATTAGACGCGCCTTTAGAGAGAAGTGCATCTTTACAGATTATGATCATAATGAAAGAGTTTTTGATTTGTTTTATTTCGTTAAGTAGTAATTTAAAGCTTTCTATAGATATATTTATGATGTCTGTGAGACATGTATTCGCTGAGTTTTGGTAAATTTTTGTGAAGCGCTCTTGTTCAAGACGAGACGGCAGAAAGCGCATCATGTTTGTTTTCTTTATTTTATAAAAGCACAACATTTTGTTGATATTGTGAGTGCACACAAATAAAAAAAAAACCTTTACAGTTCCGAACGTTGCATTACTCTTACCTTTATGAGCAAAAATGACGGTGTATCCACTGAAAAAAAATGCAAGTGATCGCGCTGGCGTCTCTATGTCCTGCAAAGCGTGCTTCAGCTTCCACTCTCTGCACAAACTATTGGATATAGCGCACATTTATTTAGGTTTAATGTTTAAACATTGTTATATGCTTGAACGGTTTTATATCTATAGATTTTATTTTAGTCAAGTCGTGATGATTTGAGAAGGCTAAATTGATCATGCATATGCTCACTGTCTGCCGCTGGTCACTTGGTCGTTACTTTAAATGCGTAACGATAATTAGGCTGTGTGAGTACTGCTCGTGTCTGAAAATAATATATGAAAAACTAAATTATTTTACATAAAAACATTATAGCTTATATTTGTTTATTACATTTTTAAATTAATGTAAAAACTAACATGAATTGTAAAACTGAAAGTTATTTAAAAAATTGTGTTCAGCGGGCCGCATTTGAATTCGTGACAGGCCGCGGGGTTGAGAACCACTGCACTAAGGAGTTTCTGCAGGTGCAGGTTATATTTAATTCTTCCTTTATGGAGACTCGATAGCATGAGCATAGAATACACCGTGAATCACAAACCTGTCAGAGCTATGAAGAAGAGTAGGAGAAAATACATAAGAAGTGAATGCAGGCTGTTGCAGTCAGAGCCAACATTTATTGATTTAATGACTTAAAACTCTTTAGTGATCTCGTTTTAGGCATCATTGAGCTGTTGAGAAATGGTTATCATGGCCTATTATGGTTTATGGGGTGGAGGATCCTCTGACCGCCTGACCCAGCACTTTTTCGCCACTTAATCCCATACGCCCTGGTGTGATTCTAAAATAAAGAAAAAGGCCTGACTGGTTTTAATATGCTGGCAGTATGAAGCGTTACGGTGCGGGACGTCCCAGAGCAGTTAGTGCAGTGAAGTGTGTCTGAAACGCTGCTCCGCTCTTCCCAAGGTCACAGAGGATTCGAGTGATCAGAGAGACGTGAAGAGGAGTGGAAAGCGGGTCGTGATGTGCCTCTATGATGTAGTGTCCCGTTCGTATTTCAGCTGGCTGTTTAGAGAAACTTCGTCTTAATCATGGAATGGATGAGCTGCGTCTCTGAGAGGCTCCTAGAGGAGATCCGCTGGATCTTCAGAGTTTAAACGTGAGAGAAATGTTTTGACAGTGGTAATGCAGCATATGATCATATCATGATAAGCAGCAGCTGGAGGGAATATCAAAGATGAGCATAAAAGTAGGGCTGCTCGATTATGGCAAAAATCATAATCATGATTATTTTGGCCAATATTGTAATCACCATTATTTAACACCATTACGAGGGGGCCATATGACCAAAACTTTATTTGAGTGATTTATTTAAAGATAGTGATGCATATCAAATATATATTTCCTGTAAATAAAGTTGCTATGACATCTACATTGTAGAGAACCAGCGGAAATTTCTAAAGCACGCTGTAACGGGGCTGACGAGACGTAAGACGTGTGGATCCATCTGCAGGCTTTAATAAAGAGGCGTGGTAAACAGGCAGGGTAAAACAATGGCAAACAGGTATATTGAGGGCAAGACACAAGAGTAAGTCCTAGGGCTAGCGTAGGTCAACGATCGGCGAACAGAATCAAAAGGGCGAGATTAGAGGGATAAATCCAGGAAACCAGGCAAAGATCAAAAACCGCAAGCAAGGCAAACAGTGAGACTCGGAGAGGGGTACATGCTAAACAATACTCAGCAGAGAAAGGTGGTGAGAGTGGGTGTTATATAGTGAATGAGGTAATTAGAAACAGCGGTGTGCAATGAGTGCAATCAGTGCAGAGTGCAAATCGTGCAAAGAATGATGGGAAATGTAGTCCGGTGTGCTATGCAACAGTTTGTGTAGTGCGAGAGTCAATGAAATGGAAAATGGTTCCTCTGGTGTGAATAAACAGAAGTCCATGGCTGAATTCGTGACAGAGCCCCCCCCCCCCCAAGGAGCGGCTCCCAGACGCTCAAAACCCTTTACGATTACGGAGGGCGGTGGAGTGGAGGCAGAACAAGGGGAGGGATGGAGGGCCAGGTCCAAGGATAGGAGAGACCAGGAACTGAGGCAGAGCCGGCGGAGCTGAGGACCACACACAGCGAGCAGACGGCCCGAAGAGTACCACCACGGCGGAGCAGAGGACCACTGGAGCCAGACAGTAGACCACCTCGGCAGGGCAGATGACCACCAACACGGCGGAGCATAGGACCACCAGAACCAGACAGTAGACCACCACGGTGGCAAGGCCACCCCGTCGGAGCATGGACCACCAGAACCGACATAATACCACCACGTCAGGTCATAGACCACCACGCAATAGCAGATGGACGCACCACGGCGTAGCATAGGACAACAGCAAACCCGACAGTAGACCACTACGGCGGCAGGGACCATCCCTGCGTAGCAGAGAGTACCACCCAGGCGGAGGCAAGGGAACATGAAACCCCCCTGTTGAACCACAAAACCGATCGAGGAGACATAGGCTGATCCTGTAACGACGAAAGAGGCAGATACATACAACACAGACCAACATTTGGTTGATAGACAAGACTGAGGCGTTACAGGGACCGCCCCCTGGCTGGTCGGGACAAGACAAAAGTTCAACAAACGGCCTCCATAACCGTGACGGCCAGGATGATGATTCCCGAGACTTCCTCCATAGTCCGTGGACAAGGAACATACAAAGCGTTCATCGACTGCCTCCTTTGGCCGGACAGGCCAGCATCGCGTTCATTAACGGCCCCTTGCCGAACAGCACAACAGAGAGTTCATAGACTGCCCCTTGGCCGAACAGGACGATCAGAAGTTCACAGACTGCCTCCTTGGCCGTAAACATGATGATCAGAAGTTCTAGAGACTGCCTCCTTGGCCGAACGAACAACCAGAGTTCATGAACGGCCTCCTTGCCGAACAGGAAAGCAGAGTGTTCATGGAACGTCCTCCTTGGCGCGAACAGGACGATCGGAAGGTCATAGACCGTCCTCCTTGGCCTGGAACAGGACTAGCAGTAAGTTCACAGTTGGGTATACTGACCCCCTTGAGTTCTGGCCGCAGAAATTGCTGCCCCCTCTGGAAGTTCTAAACAGTAACGCCCATCAATTACAGGAGAGTTCGGCGAATGTTTTCTTCTTCGCCCCTGACATGACAGTCGAATGTAAACGTTTCCAGGCAAGGCGCCACCTCACGCAATGAGCTAAGCGTGCAAACTCGCCGCTTGAATGTTCTGCACCAGCGCCTGCCACCTCTTGAGAAACTGCAGTGGTCCACCATCCGCTTCTGAACCAGCGCGGCACCACCACCGCAGATACTGTAGCTTCATCCACCGACTCGCAAGACCTAATAGTGGGTGCTGCCACAACCTCTGGGAGTTCTGGGAGGTGTATCAGCCCCAAACGCAACAAAGCGCTCCCTATCAGGGAAACACACTACTTCAGACGGTGAATTAGTTTCTGACAGAAAGGGTTGAGTGAGTGGTTTGGGTATACCAGCGTTGACGTGCAGATAACCAGCGGTGCTGCAAACCACGGTGCATCCACTCCCACTAAATACCATACTGGGATACCTAAGGACTGACCTTGAGAAACTGTGTGGACAGACAGGACGTGGACATGACTCTGGATGATCGAGCTGTGATGCAACGTGTTCTGGATGAATAACTGGGTGTGCGTGCCTCTGGACGTAACGTTGATGCTTGACATGACTCTGGACGAATAGTTGAGACGTGACGAGACTCTGGACGGACATCTGAGACATGGTGAGACTCTAGAAGATCAGCTGTGACATGACTCTCGAATATGTTCTCCAAGATCGTAGGCCTTGTTTAGGGCTAACAATATTCTTGCTGTACCCATACCCGTCCAATGTCCATCCGAGAAGCCGCTGGATCTTTGTGTGGCCGAGTATTCTGTAACGGAGCCGACGAGACGTGAGACGTGTGGATCCATCTGCAGGCGTTATTAAAGAGCCGTAGTACCCAGGCAGGTCAAACAATGGCAAACAGGTCATTGCTGGCAAAACACAAGAATGTCCTAGGGTAGCGTAGTCACACGCTCGCCGACAAATCAAAGGGGCTATACAAAGAGTTGAGAACTCCCAGAACAGGCAAGGTCAAAAACCGCAAAAACAGCAAGGCAAGGCTAAAACCGGTAGACTCGGAAGGTGTTCAGGCTCAACATACTCATCGAGAAATGTGGTTGAGTGGGTGTTATATATTGAATGAGGTAATTAGACACAGCTGTGTGCAATGAGTGCAATCAGGGCAGTGTGCAAATCGTGCAAAAAATGATGAGATATGTAGTCCAGGGTGCCATGCACGCAACCGATTTTGTAGCTGCGATCGTACATTAACTGGAAAGTGTGACCTCTGGTGGTTGATAACCCGAAGTCTCATGGACTGAATTTGTGACAAAACAAAGTCCTCCAAAAATTATACAAATAATTATACTGTTCATTACTAAAAAAAGCAAGACACATGCCATAGAATAGAAAAATACAAGTGAAACAAACTGGCTTTACTATTTTTTTTTATGCAAAGTCTCACGCAGTTTACGCCTAGGCTACTAAGAATAATAAACAAATGTAAAATTACATAGCATAGTCTTCTCTGTAGAATTAAACTTTTTTTTTTCTATAAAGCTACAAAAGTCCTTTAACTCCAGGCCGTGTGTGATTTTTAGAATTTGTCTTTTGTGTTTGATGAATATGAGCACACATTCGCAGCGAGGAATATTAGGCTGCTAGTCCTTTAAAGCCACACATCCCAATTTACTGTTACCCACTGTATCTTTCATTCTCTATTCTATGTGCTTTAGTGACATGACCGACCGAAGTATACATGAATAATCACTAATCTGCCTCATTATTGACACTTGTGCATGTATTTGAACCGGTTAGGTCCGCAACACTTGACCGAAAAGATGACTTTACAGTCCTGATGCTTAGCGCCTATATCTTCCTGATGCATCAGCGCAAGTTCTCTTTCACGCTTTTAAAACATGAATAAATATACTTCTATAAATAAAGCACGTCCCATTTTGCAAAAGTCACGTTACCTGATTTTACTGATTTGCACGTGAAATGCTTTTATGGAGGAACGAAAGCACAGCGCTGGAAAAGGGGGCGGAATGGAGCACAATAATAGTTTTATCTCGATTACTGTATTTTCATAATCGTTGGAGGCCAAAATCAAAATCGAAACTGTTTTTCGATGAATTGCACACCCTACACGAAAGGTTTATGAGTGTTGCAGAACTACCTTACTTCGTGATTTGCCACTTTCTACTCCATAACATAGACTGTAAATAAAAACATGGACGTAGTGTCCGTGAAGTCACACGTAGGTTTCTGAAGAGCGCTTTTGAAGCCTAAAGTAGGCGGAGCCAACCGTCGCCATCTTGGCAGCGCGTCACCGCACGTCACCCCGGATAATCGAAAATTGGCAAAGAGGTGGGAGCTGGTTGCTGAAACCATGCCCACTTAGCTCGACGGTGGTGACAGCAAGGCAAATTCACCTGTCACTCAAGTGGCCACCCCCTTAATTATGCAGAACTTTAAAGCTTAATATAATTTAAATACTAGCCTGTAGCGGCCAGTCGATGAATTACAGTTTAAAACACTTCCTTGTTGGCTTCATGAGAGAGAGAGCGGGAGGTTTCCGCTCGTCCATAACACAGATCATCTGCAGCAGGAAGAAATCAGAATTACTTTTAACCCAGCTATATCAGAGATTTCCTCACTAACAGATCTCTCATTCAATCGGTAGCAGGCATTCAGGCGATGACGCTTGTTCTTGGAAGCTGTGAAGTATAAATGCAACTTGTGTTGTGAAATGATCAGGGGCGCAATTCTGATCTGACAGGTGGGACGACCAAAACTGAGTGTTGGTTTAATAGTTTTAGAAATATTTTAATATGCAATGGATTATTAAAGTGGGGTCCAATGCTGTTTCATTCATGTTGAGTTGTTTACAACTGTTAAAGTGTTGCTTCTCCATGCTAAACCATGCCCAAGTTAAAAACAAAAAAAAAAAAAAAAAAAAAAAACACAAGATTTGGACGTAAGACTACTATTTCTGTGCGAAATACTTCCGGGTTTCTTACAAATTTCGGAAAGTTTTTTTTCGAGCTAGAGGCTATTCATTACTCATAAGGGTGGGAACTCCTTGTATGGCATTTCTCGTGGATATCACGCCCACAACAAAACCCAACACTCGACCAAGCGCGGAGCGAGATCGCGAATCCCATCCACACCGCTTCACTTGGCTTCACTGCATGGGACACGGGAAGAATGTCTCTAAAGAAGTGTGTTTTTGGCTGTAAGGCAAAGATAACCTTGTTCAGTTTCCCGAAGAACCCAGCGTTACGTGAACAGTGAACGTTTGTTGACGAACATTTAATAAACAAGGCCCAGTTCAATGCTGGATTTGCACATCGTTTGATACTGAAAGATTGAGAGGTCAAGCTATAAAAGATCCCTGTCATGATTCAGAACTGCAGATGATAAGTGAAACTGCATCAAATGTCTGTTTTGTTGTCAATCGGTGCGCGAGTGCCCGTCAATCTTTAGCTCCGCCCACGACACGCCTCCAGGAGCTCGAATCGTAAAGCTGTATCTTTCTTTTATAAATATGATAAACTAAAGAATTTTTGGGGATATGAAGGATGCAGTACTACTCTATAGGTACTCAAGATTACAATGAGATTGGGTGAAACTGTGTGTGTTATGCCCCCTTTAAAATAAAAAACACAAAGAATATACAATTTTCAAGAAATTGTTATTATTAACATAATTTAAGGAAAAAAATAAAAAATACTGTTTTCATTGTTTTTGACACATGTAACCTTGCATTTTAATAAATTGTTATATAAAGAGTAAACTGTAATAAATAAACAAATGACCATGATTGTGGTTATCAGTATTATCACGGTATTGTTAAAATGAGTTGGACATTTTCAAAAAGTACTCATACACACAATAAAATCATGAGTTTTATGTTGAAAACCAACAAACAACAAATAAAATTAGCTGCACAATGCACTTTTTGTTTGCAAAAATATTTGGACGAATTTAGCATTGCAAAGTCCTTATGCAAGGAGCAAGTCTGGGTACTTGCTCTGCCGCAGCACCAGCAGATCTATTCCGCCAAGAACAAATACATTAACGTTGTCATGTACATTACCTCAGAGAGTTGTCATGACAGAAATATAAGATAAAGATAAATTCAACCAGGATTTCTTGAAGAAAAGACAATGAAAGTACTTAAAACATAGAAGGTCTACTTTTGTTTTCTTCCTTTAATTTTTTTTATTTTTTGTGTGTGTTATGGTTAGCTGTTGTGTAATTATTTGTTGGGCAATTATATGTGAGCGAACAGGTGTTTGTTTATCTGTTGTAAGGTTTTAATATATTTAAGAAAAAAAAATCTAATCAATAAACTTAAAGAATTTCATAAAGAAAACTCGTACACACAGACACACACACACACAGCAAACTCAAAACGACTCACTCACAGACAGACGACACACACACACGACCTCAAACAGAACACAGACTGACACACACACAACACACAAGCACAGACAGACACACATACACACAGACACACACACACTCAAACAGACTTTGTCACTCACATACAGACAGACACACACACACCTCAAAACATACGGACACACACAGACACAATTAAAAAGCAGTCAGACGGACAGACACACGGACACACACACTCAACATACGGACCACACCACAACAGCATACGACCCCGCTCACGCAACCAACTACAGACATACACACCGCACAACAACACAAGACTCAATAACGGACACACACACACACACCAAAACAGACTCACTCACAGACAACATACAACACACACACAACAATCACCAGCACACACGACACAGACAGACACACACACACACACACCCACACTCCACACACACATACCCAACCACACACAACACAAACACACACACACCACACACATACACACCACACACACAGACAGACAGACACACCGACAGACAGACACACACACACACATACAGACAGAACAGACGGACACACACACAACCACACCTCATACAGAACCACACACACTCAGGACCGAACAAAACACCAACAGACAGACAGACAGACAGACAGACCCACCCACCAGAGACACACACATCCCACTCAGCCATAATCACTCACGCTCGCTCACTCACTCACTCACTCAGACAGATACACGCACGCGCTCACGCACTCACAGACACACAGACACACTCACTCACAGACACACACACTCACACAGACACACACATACACACACAAACACACAAACACACACAAACACAAACAAACACAAACACTCACAAGACCCCTCACCACACATACACACACATCAACAGACACCACCCACCCAACACAGACACCACACAGACACCACCACACTACAGACACAAACCTCACCCCCACAGACACACACCTCACACACACACACTCACACACACACACAGACAGACAGACATACACAGACAGACAGACACACACACACGCACACAACTCACTCACAGAACAGACGCACGCATTCATGCAGACACTACGACGACAGACGCACTCATGCATGCAGACAGACACTCACACAGACACACTCACGCACACACAGACACACATACACACACACAGACACACTCATACGCGCACACACACACACACACATACCACACACACAGACACACATACACAGACAGACAGACCGACAGAGACACACACTCACACAGATACACACAGAGACATACACACACACACACATATATACAGACCACATGCCACACACAAGCACTCACACACAGACAGACAGACACTCACAAGTTTTCACTTAAATTTGGTTTTACAGCACGTCACAGATTCATGAGGATCTTGATTTGATTCTTATCTAGATTTATTTGGATATATATCAGGAACAGTATATAATCTATATAGGGGACCTTGTCAGTTGGTACATTACTATAACATTAAAGGTTAACAAGTAACTACAGTCCAAACTATGAAAATCAGTTGGTACTTAGAATAATTTAGCTGTTTTTGTCCATATTATGAAAATTAATGCGACCCAATATTGCCAACCCCCGAAAAAGACATAAAAGGAAGTGTGTAATGAATCCTATGACTTGAGTGATGTTTTCAAAACCTTCTAATGTGGCACAATCACTTGTTTGATGAACAGATTGAGATTTAAGTCTTTATTCACCGTAGGCAGATGCAGAAACCATTTGATCATTTGATTTAGTCTGCGTGTGCCTGTGTCAATCAGTGTTTGGATTTGATTTGAGAGGGAATAAAGGTTTAACTCTGTTCATCATTCAAAGTGATTGTGTCACTTGTGAAATTTATTACAATTTAAAATGACTTTATATTTTAACCTATTCAGCTGAATTTTCAGCAGCAATTCCTCTAGTCAATACTTTCATTCAGCATGAACACATTTAAATTATCACAAGTGACAGTAGACATTTATAATGTTACAAAGTTTTCTATTTCAAATAAATGCAGTTGCTTTGAACTTTCTATTTGATCAAAGACTCCTGAAAACAAAAAAAAATGTATCATGGTTCCCAACCAACTATTAAGCAGCAAAAACAAACCAGCAAAACCACAAACAAAAAAATAACATTTAGCACCAATCATCATAATTAGAAATGATTTCTTAAGGATCATGGTGACACTGAAAGCTGAAGTATTAGCTATTGAAAATTCAGCTTTTGCCATCAAAGGAATAACTTACTTTTTAAATATATACAACTTTAAAACCGTTATTGTCATTATAATATTTTACATATTGTTTGTCCACTGGTACTTTTTGATCAATAAGTGCCTCTGTGAGCTTAAGATCTTCTTTCAGAAACATAAAATATCATAACATTCTAAATAATATTCCAAACTTTTGACAGGTAGTGTAAATGAAAACTAATAGACATTACAGTCTAGATCCTTAAAGTTTGTATCTTTGTAAAACACCATAAATCAAACAACATGCTTAATTAACAAAATACATTTCTTTAAAACATATGTTACACCATAATTTCTTCTTCAAAATAAACAGGCATATAACGCTTATAATATAACATGATTTATGTGGCGAAAACAATCACAGTAATCCATCAAAACATTTTCAGTAGAAGCAGAATCATTTTGTGAATGATTCACAAAATGATGAGGCTACCAGTGAGCAGGGAAATTTTGTCTTTCATCCAACATAATTCTTTTAATTTTTAAAATACTGTGCATGAATAAAATATTGCTTCATGAATCATAAACTCATCTTAACACCAAAACAAAACATACCAGCTGGGAATACTGACATTAAGATCATTTCATTCCCAGAAATGCAGTCTATTTCTATCAAAGCAAAAAACTGTATAGAAGGTAGCAATGAAGGGTCAAACACAGCAGCACTGCAGTTCAGATATAAATGTTTTTTTTTTATATCTAACATGCCCTTAGAATGACAGTATCATTATAATTCTTTATGCAAAGCATCTGAGAATAGTTCTCGATAAGTGTCTGAGGAGCGGAGGTGTGCTGTCCCTGTCAGAGGGAGATCTGCAGATTGCCCCGGGCAGCGGTCACAGAGACTTTTAGACATAAATATCGCTATGGTACTACAGTCCCTCAGGCATACGGCTCCGGGATTTCTCAGCCTCGGGCTATGCAAATAAAACACTGTCACATGAGCGATATCAGCGAGTGGGTCTTTGAGCCTCTGTTCATGGATATTTGTATATTTATGCGTGTGAGAAAGCATTATGTTTTGATGTATCCTTTGTTGGCCAGTCATAGAGATGTTGTTTGCGTGGGCACATATTCCTTGTGGACTGTCTGCTCGCTTTGCTGATTATTGCCAAGATACAATGCAAGACCCCAGAATTGAATAGGAACGGTGGTGTGAATTCATCCGAGTGGATTAGCTCTTCATTCCTTCTGATTGCATCAGTCAATTCTGATGTCCATTTTGATGAGAATTATCGATGTACAAAGCAAAACATTAAGTGATAGAACGAAAGGATCAACAGATAAGAATCCATACATGCTAGGTGAGTGAAAACAGAATATAGTTATATAAAATCTGATGTTGAGTAAATATCTGATGCTGATGAGTTTTTAAAGGTGCAAGCAAGGTTTTCATTTTTGTCTAAGCAGTCTATAATAACTGGAGAATGCTATTAGCATTAGCATGATATAGTTATGGCATTAACCAGAAGGGGCTAATGGAGCCATGCTAAACAGTGTTGTTAATCCTAACTAAAACTATTGAAATCGTTTTTGTTAAATGTAGAGATGCACGATACTGGATTTTTGCAGATATCCGATATGCCGATAATTTTTCAATTTATGTTGGCCTAGAAGCCAAGGCCTATATCTTTCCTTTTGTTTGGAATCAACAACCAAGAGATGATAAAAATTATAATGTTATATTATGTATTAATTAAACTGTTACCGTTTGAACCAAAAACTTGCTTGTTATATAGCTAAATAAAATACATTATTTTTATAGGAGATAAAGGGAAGCTTGAATAACTATGAAAAAAAATTTAGCACTAACTGCCCTTTTTTAAACCTTCACATTTCCCAAAATAAAAAAGTGATAAGACTTTTATTAACAAAAAACTTAATAATGAGAATTAGAAAGTGCCCCCTTGCCACTAACTGAAAAGATTGTAGTACTACCATTACGAAACTGAAGCTAAACCCATTACAGCTATAATTTGAAAAAAAAAAAAAGTTCAAAATTAAAACTGAGAATATAAAATAATAATTCCACAGTTATAATCATAATTATAAATTATATAAGAAAGCGAAGTTACTAAAATATGGTTTACGAATCGAGAATTACCGCACGAAATCTATTAGCATTAGCATTTTCTTAACTTTTCAAGTAAATCACCTGAGTTATACTATACAGCTAATATTGGATTTCTCAATAAAGAAAGAAGCTGTGTCCAGATGGTGTAGTTACAACATTAACCAGCAGGGGATAACAGGGCCTTGCTACAACTAAATTTATTAAAAATAGTTT
>JADLZN010002929.1:0-36361 GCA_018155175.1 Sinocyclocheilus anophthalmus
AGTAAATGTGTAAAATGTATGGCATGAATTTGCCATCCTTCTAGATCAATGTGCATTTATGTTAAAATTGTAACATAAATTATCAAGTTTAGTTATTCTCATTCCTTTATTGCAAAACGCTAGAACTGGCACCGTTTTGGAGAGAAATGGGCTCTCATTTTAACCCATATCATGGTGTGTGATGCTGAACTATGAGTTTCTAAAGGTGTTTGCACCGTTCTAAACATTTAATATTTTATGTGCAACAACAGCATAAGCTGTCTCAGTGGCCTTACACATGATTTTAAAACTATTTTTTCAAACTTTATAATTTAAATGTGGATGATTGTACTGAGAATAACTTTCAACTTTTCTTCAACTGAATACTGTTTCCGTGCTGTTTTGATGTATTTTTAAAGAGTTGGCAGTCAAAATTAAAACTGCTGGAGGATAGATAGTCTTCATTCTTTATGACAAATAAGATCATGTGAATTACAGAATTTACAACGTTTTTTAAATGTATAAATTGCGGTGTACAACGTTTATTATGAGGCATAAATAGACTACTCTTTTACTCTTAAACAAGGTAGTTTTTTGGACAAGTACTTCACTCTACTCACATCCCTCACACTCACATCCGGGACATGTATTTTTGGAAGGTTATGGTACTTTTACTTGAGTATATTTTTCAGTACTCTTTCCATCACTGATTATACATCATTTATTCGCCCAGAGTGAAGATTTAGTCGCATATGCGAGTGATTTACTCGCAATGTAGAGGGTTGAACGACTTATCCAAGTGACTGCTGCAGAACGCAAGTGAGAGAGAGACGTCGGCAGGGTCAGAGTTGGCCCATTTTGTTACCGACCTCCTGGGGTGTTCACTACTACTTGTGGGAGTTAACACTGTATGCAATACCTGTAACCTCACACCAAATTTCAGGCCGTGTAGATAGCAAGCATATATACAAATCATTTAGTAAGCAGAAATCCGAAACTTACCTTAACATATCAAGTTAGAGGAAGATGCGACTGAATTGATGCTTGAAGAATGCGCTTCCAGCAGCCATGATAAACAGTTGGTGGTTAAAGTTTTCTATGCACAATTTGAAAAGTCACGAGACCTATTACTATCTTTCTATCCAATCACGTTGATGGATAAAATTTAAATTAAAATAAGCATGTAACGACCAGAAACGGAGGAAAATAGCGGAGTAAAATACGATATATCACTTAAAATGTACTCAAGTAAAATTAAAAGTACACAATTTTTAAACTACTTTAAAAAGTACAATTACTGATAAAAACTTCTTAATTACTGTAACGTGAGTATTTGTAATTTGTTACTTCACACCCACCCTGGGCCTGGTGCTTTTTTTCCTTTCTGGCTCCCGGAAAGATCTGCGCACCCTCATCTTGGCTACTGCGTTATAGTTACATCTGATCGAAGAAAAAAAAAATGCACATTATTATTTTTTAGTTTGGGTTAAACAAATCAATTTGGCTTGGTTGGAACAGCAGCTACGCTAATTATGTCTCCATTTGTTTCTCTGTTTCTGCCACAGGATGTAGGATTTACACAAGCTTCAGTCTGGATCAGAACACCTGAGAAGAGATGATGCCAACCCTGAAACATCTTACAGAACTACCACATTTTGCTATTAGTTTGATTGCATCATATAATAATTGATGTTAATATTATTCATCGTCTGTTTTAATACGTCTTAAATAGATTTTTCCGTACATTTCTGCCACATGTACATTAACTGACGTCACCACTGATAAGCTACTCCTAAATATAATGTAGAAACTTTATATTTTCTGTAAAGTTGCTTTGCAATGGTTTGTATGGTGAAAAGCGCTGTACAAATACACTTGACTTGACTTGACTTGACCTTACTCATCTTCACTGATTGAGGTGCAGGTGTGGGTAGGGGGGGTTGTCTGAGGTGTTCATGGGTGTGTGGAGAGGTGTTTCAGGTGGCGGTTGGGGTGTTTTTTTTCAACCTGCGTAAACCTCATATCCGATCGTGTCCTGCTTTTTGGTTCTCCACAGTGCTGGGGGATGTGCCAGTTGTAGTGTGTGATCCTTTCAGAACTTTTCCACACTGATGCTCAGTTCTTTGCTGGAAGTGAAACCGAGTCCTTGTTTTTCAGATACTTCCTTTGCCACTCTTATCTCTCTATTCAGTGTGTATTTGGCCTGTTTTTACAAGTCTTTGTCCCCACTCCTGTAGGCATCTTCTTTGGCCTTACGGAGCTGTCTGAGTTTTGCAGTGACCATGGTTTGTCATTGTTGTAAGTTAAACGAGTCCTGGTAGGAATGCCGTCTCCCAAACTGATTGATGTTACAGTCTCTGTGACTCGTGGCACAGAGTAGGAGCGGTGCAGCGCTTCAAAAACCTCCATCACGTGAGGGTCAAAACACGCCGTTTAACCTGCGCGCATTCAGTTAGTCCATACTGTTTACAGTCCTTTAATACAGGTTTAGCTGATTCAGTTTTCTCATTCTGCCTGTAGTCGGTATAAGATGAAACTAAACATTGACAGAGGCCCCAAAGCTGCTCCGTTGGACATAGTGATATGGCTTCTTTACATTGCGGTGTAACAGTGATCCAATTATTACTGTCTCTGTGTTGTCTGTATTTTGGCAGTTCACGGGATAGATTTGCTTTATTAAAGTCCCCGAGAAAGATTAAAACAGAGTCCGGGTGTTCGGTCTCTGTGATCTGATCAGCGAGTTTATGTAAAGCGGAGCTCACGTGCGCTTGAGGAGGAATGTAAACACTGACAAGAATGAACAAGCAAAACTCCCACGGCGAATAGAACAGCTTACAGTTAATGAAAAAAGCGCTTCTAGATCGGGACAACACATCTTCTTTAACAGCCTTTTACATCGGTACCCCCTCTTTCGTTGATTTGTCAAAGCATATCCCGCCGCCCAACCGCGCCGCACGATTGATCCATCGGCCTTGATTCTGCTATCGTCTGGCAGTGTCTTCCGCTCTGAACATTCCTGAAAGCCCGGCATTTAACTCCCTGCCCTGCGGCTTGTCCGGCCATCGGTCGTCTCATTCAGCCCAGTTACGGCCCGGGTAAAACACCCAAGCAGTCTAGAGTGTGGAGAAATCCTTATTTGTGAGACCGAGCAGAGCAACAGATCCGACATCCTGGCGGGGTAAAGACCCCCGGGCCTCCAGGGTTGGGGTGTGATTACGCTCCCGCGCGTGCTCGATCTCCTGTGACCTCATCCGGTCCACACCACATTCCCTCGCCAGGCCGGACTCGCCTGTCCGATCGCAGCGGTCCGGGGTCCGCGTCTGATCCGCGCGCGCTCGCTCCTGCCTCGTCTTTGAAGTCACTAGCGCGCCGCTGCTTCCCCCCCGTGGGCGTTCGCTGGGAACGCGGTTGACAGCACTGCTCCGCCAACTCCGATTCGGAGCAAAACATCAGAATATTCGAAACCGTGAGGATCGCGGGTGAGGGTCAGTCCCCTGTCCAGCCTTGGTTGTTCCTCGGGTGAAACTGATTGCAGGGATAAACTAAAGGACAGGCAAACTAACAACACAAAACACTGCAGAGCACACCAGGGCGGCCCCTCTCATCGCGACCATCTTGAGCACAGAAGAATAGGCAATAAGCACATCCTCCAGAATAAATGTGCCTCTAGCAAATTAGCACAAAGGGAAAGTGTATAATAACCTACAATTACTTATGATTAATTCAATTATTAGCGCACTACCAATAGTAACTGTACAGAATTTAATTGCCTCAACGCATATGGTCGTCAAGCGAACATTCAGTTTAAGTTCATATCAACTCTAGGAAAGAAATATTTCCGTGGCAACAGAAAATACTTTCATACAGTATCAATGCATTAGAGCATGTAGCTATAGATAGGATCGTAAAAAGGACACTATTCACAAAGTGGTGACAGAACCAGAAACTCATGTAATTTGTTCAGAAAATTGTATTAACTAATCACTAACACATAACTAATCTAGACAAACAAAAAAAACATACAAATCACTCATTCATGGGGAGTTGGAAGTGGATAACTGAAACCGTTAGAGAAACCAGAGAATACAGTTATGGAAAATGAGTCAGTTAACCACCTGAGTAAACCCATCAGCGCCGTTAGCCAGAAGAGCTAAGAGAGACATCAGCTGAGATCCTAGGATCTTTGTTGAATGTAAAGACAAGGCCGAAGCCTGGCGCAGACTTAAGGGTTGTAGAAGAGTTCTAGCTCACATCCTCGTCTTCTCAGAATCCAACAGAACTGCAGCCTGTCAGGCGGGTCATGATGGAGGCTTTAATCTTCTAATCGAGGTCACACTCTCAGGGTTTGAGTGAACCAATGGAATTATAATATAATTAAATATATTATTCAAGATTATTTATAATATTAATTGTCTTGGCATAGGTATCAACAGATAATTACACTGTGCCATTTAGATATTAAATTGAACTCATAGATACCACACATGATATAGTGAGCACTAATCAGCTATCTTAACACATGCATAAAACAGTATAAAATACAAAAGACAATATACAGGAACAGTTATAATATACACAATGGCCTGAGGATATGTGTGTTCTTTCAAAGAAAGGGTTGTCTATGAATTAATTAGAGCAGAGTCCATTTCTATGCACATGATGTTTCTTTCCTATGAGGAAAATGAGTGATAGTTGCTCTATGGGATGAAATTAGACTCAAAATTATCAATAGATGCACGCACAATTATCCATGAACTGCATAAATTTTATACATGTATCTTACTAACCAAAAACAAATGCCTTTCAATTTGAGTCTATGGAATTCGATAATGTACTATCAGATTTCTGTGTCCTTAAGAACAAGTTCCATTAGAAACAAGTTTCATAAACATCTTGTTTTTCTTACGTAGAGGATAATATCCAAGCCCAAAAGAAACAAGAAACACAATGTAACTTCAAACCGTACTCAAAGTGAATGCGCACGATGGAGTGTGCTTAGTGGCCGCTAGTGCTCGCTGATTTTCTTAGCTCAGTTGCGCCGTGTACGCGAGCTTGTGTGGTGTGGATTGGGCAAGGCTCACAGAGCGGAACGCAAGTCCTCAAATGCAAATGAATCATATATAATCAACTCAGAAGAGATATGAGTGAATGCACACGTGTCGCCTGATTCACAAATGCACATCGTCATCGCTACATGGACAAATTATGATACTTTAATACAAAATATAACATTTGTATTCACAAATATGTCCCTATTTGAACAAAATGCTGCACGTTAATGTAATTCTTAACTCTGCAGACATCGGTTGAAAAGCATTTGTTTCAGTGTTGTGATGCACATTTGCAAATTTTTCAAATCTTGTACACGTTAATGAATTGCACTGGGCTTTGTTCGTTGGTAGTTGTGTGTGTGTGGGACGTGAAATGTTGTAATCTGCGAAAATGAAGTCTCAAAATCCACATGAACCGAACAAGATCGACTCGAACTAGACGTCAATTAATGCACGCTTGTCACCTGATCCACATATGCACGGATTACTTTTTGCATGAGCAGCTGATGGATATATTATGCAG
Organism: Sinocyclocheilus anophthalmus; assembly: GCA_018155175.1. Taxonomy (NCBI): domain Eukaryota; kingdom Metazoa; phylum Chordata; class Actinopteri; order Cypriniformes; family Cyprinidae; genus Sinocyclocheilus; species Sinocyclocheilus anophthalmus. The sequence goes on from JADLZN010002929.1 coordinate 5,554, forward strand.
AAGCAAACATTTTTATTCGCAACATGTCTGTCTTTGTACAAATCACTCCACAATCATTTAATCCCGTTTCCCCAACGATCAAATTGACAGCATTTGTTTGTGGTTAGTAAATACATAAAATTATACCTACATGATAATTGGCGTTCTCTATTAATCATTTTGATCAATGGTTAATAGCCATATGCTCTGCCTGCTTTCTTTTTGGGCACTAACACAGGTTATCAGTATTGTTGCCTGGCACCAAGTCCTGTCTATCACTGCCTTCTGAGGCTTTAGGAGCATTTCGGGGGAACCCTCATAGTTGTTTGTTGATTGAGGATGTTTACATATATTTTGTTTAATTAATAACAAAAAAAAGTAGTGTGTGTGGTTGGTGATAAATGTCTTCTGTAGTGAATCCATGCGTTTTTTTTTGTAAGAAAAATATCCATATTTTTAAAAATGTCATCCATTCGTGCAAGCCGTTCCGGGCGGATGACATAGGACGTATGCGTAGCACATGCGCCGTAATAGTAATGACCGCTAGTGAAATGGAATTAGCTAATGGAAAACACTAGATATAACACACTGGGGCTAATAAAGCTTAACAAGATTAAGACACACCCGGGGCGACTAACAAGGGGAACCAATTACAAACATACTACAAACGGACTACAAACACCACGCCGAGAACAGAGTGACATAAAAGTCCGCAGAGCAAGAGTTCATTTGGAAGAGCAATCACAGTTTATTTTTTAGAAACCAAATAAACGAACACCTCAAATACAAACAAACAACAACAATATGCTTCAAAAGGTCTCTTCAGTATAGTGGATAAATAAAATAATGTTAAGTAAATTTAAAAAGCCGAAGCCTTCTTGCAGTGGATATGCTGGTTTCGGCCTCATTGCCGGCAGCAGTCATGTCCTCATCTCATACATAAAACACCTCTGATTCACAAAAACTTGCTAAGGAACTCGCATTCACATAAAAGTAGCCTTGTTGACAAGTTTGGGGGCGTAGAGATGGAAAAACCCGCACAAGATGCAGTAACTCAGTGATGCACAGATTCGTACCTTTCTTTTGTAGCAGAAATAAACTGCTGCAGAAAAAGCTAGTTCCATGCTAAATGTAACATGTAACTGCAACACTCATTTCAAACGTAGTGGAGTAAAGAGTCCAGATACTCATTAAAAAATGTAGTGAAGCAGAGAGTAAAAGTTGCTAATACCTTTGATACTCAGTAAAACTACAAAGTATCCAAAATGATACTCAAGTACAGTAATTAGTTACATTTACTCAAATACTTTACACCTCTGATGTATGTATCGTAAATTATTTTGTACACAATAAACGTGGTGTGAACAAATCTAATTTCGTGAGCAGCCCTAGCTTGTATACTTATATTGTTAAATTATTATTATTTTACAAGAACGACGTGAAGGGAGCATGCACAGCTGTTGTTTATATTACTGTGTGTAGCCTGTGGAAGTAACTGTTACTGTTACTGCTCCTATTGTCATCATGTAGTTGCACTCAATTTGCACATGTTCCTGCACAAAAGTTAATATTGTACATTCGCTTATATAGATATACATAGTCAGTATTTCTATTTTTTCATAGTCTATATTCCTACTCTATACTCGCATATATAAATATACAGTCTATATTTATATTTTTCATAGTCTATATTCCTACTTCTGCAGCATAGTTTTTATTATTATGTTTCTTACGTTTGTATGTATGTATGTGTATAGTCGTGTATGTATGTGTGTATAGTTTTGCACTTGTCTTGCATTCATTGTGGGACAGCAAGTAAATTTCATTGCCTTGGGAAACGGTTTTCCTCAAACTGTTCATATGACAATAATGCTTTAATCCTTGAATCCTAACAGTAGCTGCAGCAAGGGGCTATAATATTTTTGTTCAATATTTTCCTATGAACAATTTATGATGGTTTATAAAGGACTATCCACGACACATTTTTATCCCATTTTTATCACATAATAAGCAGAAATATATTTTATAATGTCTATACAAATGATTTTCAAGCGCTCAGTACTGAATTATTCATATAATTTATTTATTTATTACCTGGAGATAACTGGAAAAACACACATAAACCATATATTTTCTCAATTGTGTGTTTATTGTCTTCATGTTTCATCAGTAAAAACGTTTCTGCATTTTATTCAGCTCAGCTACAGCAATAGCAGGATGCCTTTGTCCATATTAGGGATTTCCTGCACGTCATAACTTATTACTTCTATGAGTCTGTTTTGAACTTTTTGCGCGAAAGTGCCCTCTGCCATCGAGTATGAAGAACATACACTGCATGAATTTTCATCCTCAGAATGTGCTTTATTGCCAGGTATGTTTACACATATGAGGAATTTGTTTTAGTGACAGAAGCTCTACAGTGCGACAGAATGACAGTGACAAGACAAAGACACAGTTAATAAGAAGAATAATATACAAGTATACAAAATAGATAATGTGCAAAATAGCAAAAACACAATATACAAAATAGACAATTTAGTATGTACAGGTATGTTAGGTGCAAATTTGAAATGTAAACAAGTATGTGTATTAAATAAATAAATGTATAATAGTGTTTATTGTCACATGTTCATGAGATGGATTGCCTGCGGGAAGAAACTGTTCCTGTGTCTGGCCGGTCTGGTGCTCAGTTCTTGTAGCACCAACCGTGATTATTCTGGATGTGAGGGGTCCAGAGTGATGGGTTGTACCAATGATTTGTTCAGCAGTCCGGACTATCCGTCGTAGTCTTTTGAGGTCAGATTTGGTAGCTGAGCTGAACCAGACAGTTATTTAAGTGCAGATGACGGATTCAATGATGGCGGAGGAGAACTGTTTCAGCAGCTCCTGTGGCAGGTTGAACTTCCTCAGCTGGCGAAGGTTTTTCAAAAGAATTCATGGTCCACAGATGTAGAAGCTACAGGTCGTGTCTTCAGTCCGTATGTTGGTTTCTTTTAGGATGTGGGATTATGGTGGAGCGTTTGAAGCATGAAGGGATTTCGCACAGCTCCAGTGATCTGTGTGAAGATGGTGGGCCAGCTGGTCAGCACAGGATTTCAGACAGGCTGGTGTAACACAATCTGGGCCTGGTGCTTTTTTCTCTTTTCTGCTTCCAGCAGACCTGGCACACCTCGTCTTCACTGATCTGAATTGTAGGTGTGGGGGAGAGGGGGGTTGCTGGAGGTGTGAATGGTTGTGTGGAGAGGTGTTCAGGGCGGGTGTGGGGTGTTTTTTCAAACCTGCAATAGAACTCATTCAGATCGTTTGGCAGTTGTTGATTCTCCACAGTGCTGGGGGATGGTGTCTTGTAGTTGGTGATGTCTTTCAGACCTTTCCACACTGATGCCGAGTCACTGGAAGAGAATTGGTTCCTTAACTTTTTCAGAATAATTTATCTTTGCCACTCTGATCTCCTTTTCCAGTGTGTATTTGGCCTGTTTATACAAGACTCTGTTCCCATTCCTGCGAGCATCTTCTTTGGTCTGACGGAGCGCTCTGAGTCTTGCAGTGAACCATGGTTTGTCATTGTTGTAGGTTAAAACCCCTTAGTGGTCAAAGATCGGCGACGGCCCCAGATTATTGTTGTTTCATTTTAACAGCACGTTAAACATCACACTCTTGACTTGATCTGGACAAACTGTGCATCAGTAGAAAGATTAAAGTCTCTAGCTTTGATATTTATCCAATGTTTTGATAAAACATTGTTTTCCAGGAGGTGGAGGAGGGGGACAGAGGAGAGAATTTAACTTTTTGAAGAGATTACCTGTGTCTGGAGTGCTGTTGATCTTGTTGTGGAAGTATGAAGGTTTGGCAGTATGGACTTCAGCAGAGAAAAATGAAAGCAAAGACTGACACATACTCAGGTCTGACAGATCTTTTGATTTGCACCATTTTCTCTCTGCTGCCCTGAGTTTGGTCCAATGCTCACGAAGAACATTGGATAACCAGGTGATAGAAAGGGCAGCCCGTGCTGGCCTGGAGGAGAGAGGACAAATATCATCTAGACAAGAGGTTAAAGTAGAGCATAAAGTGTCAGTTGCTGCATTCACATCCAGAGATGAGACATGGGTAGGTGAGGGAAGAGAGGAGGATACAACGGAGGAAAGATGGGAGGGGGAAAGGGAGTGTAGGCTTCGTCTAAAAGTAACCGGTATGGGGGTTGGTGGCACACAGTTAGCAAAATGTAGTTTAAATGTAATGAGGAAATGGTCAGAGATATATAGGGGTTTTACCAGAATGTTGTCTGCAATACAATTGCGTGTCTAAATTAAGTCAAGTTGGTTGCCTGATTTGTGCGTGCTTGTAGTGGTAAGTTGTTTGAGATCAAGCAAGGAGTGAGTGGAAGTCTGTAGCATAAGGCTTGTCCAGATGAATGTTGAAGTCGCCAAAGAATAAAAGTGGACTGCCATCCTCCGGGAATGAGGAGAGCAGCCCATCCAGCTCTTCTAGGAAGGTGGCCAGAATTTGCCCAGGAGGCCGGTAGATTACCACAACCTGGAGTTTTATAGGAGCTGTTATATTGATCACATGATATTCAAATGAGTTATAATTGCATAAGGGAGAGTGGGTTGAGTATTTCCAATTGTTAGAAATGAGCATACCAGTGCCCCCACTCCGGCCAACCTGACGGGGGGTGTGAGAGAAAGAGAAATTGTTCGAGAGAGCAGCTGCGTTTGCTTTGTCCTTTGGACGAATCCCGGTCCCCCCCCCCCCCCCCCCCCCCCTCAGTCAAGCCCAAGATGTACATCAGGCGTCGATGGCTGAAACAAAGTGCGCAATTCAGATTCTGTTTCTAACTGCAGTTGAGCAGAAGGCGACATATTGGATTCAACTGAATTAGCAATTGATCTTATAATAGTGGCCGAAGCAAGAACGTTACGCAAAATGCTAATTGCTTCAGTTGTACGATCCCTGTCCATGTTTGCAAATGCGGCAATTACACAGGTTACTTCCGTTTACGCTCAAACAACTTCCTTTTACACTGAAATGCCTTCCGTTTGCACTGAAAAGTGCATGCACATCCACATATAAAAAATAACTTGCATATATATGTATGTACACAACTAAAGCATGTGTCTTTCTTATCTGAACTGTATATGTTAGTGAATTTTATTTTGTATGTATGCGCGAGTGTTTTATGGATATGCGCGCATCGAGTTTATATGTATGCAAGTGTTTAATAGGTGTATATGCATGGACCAAGTTTATATGTATATGCGAGTATGTATAGGTGAGTCTGCATGCAGCGAGTTTATATGTATGTGTGTGTGGTGTTGTAGGTGTATATGCACGAATCGAGTTTATGTATAAGCGAGTGTCTATAGGTGTATGTATGCGTCAACTTTGTATGTATGGGCGTTTCTTCAACTAGGGGCACTTTTATCCTTGTGAAGTTGAATAAAAAAAACGTGTTCAAAAGTCACGTAACAGTCTCATAAGTTTAAATAATTTCGTTTTAAGGTCTGTAAGAGGACAAATTAGATTACAAGATAAATTGTTAATATTTTAATTTTTTTCCAACCTGCAATGAACAAATGTCATTTCCACCACATCTCAGTATACATTCTCTTATTTAAAAATAATAACTTATGCCACTCAAGCATTGTCTACGGGATCATTTTTGTAACTAGTTTGACCAGTTTTTCCACAAAGTACAATAATTATACATTTGTCAATGAGATCAATTAACTGCCCTAAGGACCAAATGCTGAACTGTACACCTGTCACATTGGTTTGGGTAAGATCTTATTAGAAAATAAATACCTTGAATTTTTAAATTAAGTAGAGCATGATCTCATAAATTTGGATACATTTTTAATGTGTGATGAGAACTTTTTTAATATTTTGAAAAAATGTGTGTGGTGATGGAAATGACAGGGTGTTGTGGAAATGACAATGAATTAACGTTAATGACTTTATGATAAAGTAGCTTGCTTGACAGATTGGCATGGGTCTTGCAGAGGCATGTGTCTCTATCCTTAACTGTGGGCTTTACAATCCAAAACGGACATCTCTTACAGAACTCACTGTTAGAAATCCTGATGTCAGGTTACTCCTTCCTAAAAGTTTTTCCAGAGGCTCATTCAGGAATTGTTTTTGTCTTTTTCTTGGTCACAGTGTCCTTTTTACCAGTTGATGCTCTGCTATTCTCATCTCTTTCTAAGAATTGTTTGATTTTTTTCTTCTGTGGCTGGGCTAATGCTGTTATTTTGTTTCTTCCGTGTGTAAGTAAGTGCTGTTGTCCTTTTTTCATTACTTCTCATTCTTCTGGGTGAAAAGCCATTTTCAGTAGTTGATATTTCTTAAGGACTTTTCCTGCCATTATTTTGGAAATGATGTGTTTGTCTCTGTCTGATTGGAGATTTTTATATCTGTCTTTCAGTTCAGCGATCAGAGCGTTGTGAAAAACTAAAGTTCTTCGTAGAGTGCTAGGTGCTGTTACCATTTGCCGTTTGGATTTTGTGTTTGGAGAGTCAGCCTGCTTAATTTTTTTCATCAGTCTATCATACCGCTGGCGGTATTTCTGTGCCTTTCGCAAATCTTTCTCAAGCTTGGCGTTACTCTCATACAGTGCTGCATACACTTTTTTGATGGTTTCTTGCTACTCTTTTCCTTCCCCTCTGTTTTTGGGATTGAGATCGGGCAGAAGGTGGTGTGGGGGGCAGGTCAACATCCTGTTCTGACTGCAAGGCAACATCAGGAGATTGTGGTGGTGTGGTGGTGGAACGGTAGGCCTGCATTGTGAGGTTTTTTTTAATCTCCTCTCGTCTATTTCTTTGATTGATTCTCCATTGTCTCCTTTGTTTGCGTTGCTCCCTCTTTGACAGATCTGCAATTGCTTTTACTACTCCTTTTTCTTTTTTCCTCAGGTATTTCTCCCTGTCTCTTTTAAGTATTTCTTCATATTTTATAGGGCCAGCTTTTATTTTGTCCCTATAGGCCTGTGACCTTTCTTTTGTTGTCTTAGGTGGCATCTTAAAAATAGATAAAAATTAAATCAATTAATATAAAAGTAATATAATTTAGAAATAAAAATAATATCATAATATAAATATAAATATAAAAAGTATTGTAATATATCATAATATAAAAAGTATTACACAAATATACTCTCGCAATCCATATCAATTGTACTTTGTAACCATAAATGTCATTTCCAGCACAGAGGGCAGTGTGGTGGAAATGACATTTCTGTAGTTTTTTTGTGAAAAAATGGAAGATAGCTTCACTGATTAGCTTTGAATTAATACTTAGCATTTCATATATGCAAAATACTCTTATTTTACTTAAAATGTTTAGCTTTTTAAAAACACCCTTGAAGGTACAGCATGTTTGGAAAGGATGTAGAATAAATATATTAACTGATCAAGCAATATTTACCTTGATTTTTCTTCATTTGTTGTTGATAAAAAATTTAAATTCCCTCCATGTCCAACATGTGCTCTGATGTCACTGAACATTTCCATAGAAACCACCTAAACAATCTTTCACACAAACTTGTTAAAAGGACATTACAGTGTTGTGGTGGAAATGACACCAATACTGTGCCACAGCTATATTTTGTATAGAAAGTAATATTGATTGTGGTCTCACATTAAATACTATTATGTATTTTATTTATTTTACTAGTGCTTAATTCAGGTACATTAATATTTAGCAGATAAGTAATATTTTTAAACTGTATTTTCATTGTTGAAGTTTAAAGGTCTGGGTGTGCGACAAGGAGAAAACAGTGATTTTGACACCTATAAGGAGGTTGAAAAGTATGAAAAAATCATAATAGAAAGGTAGTAAAAGGTTTTTAAGGTGGTTTTATTGTTAGTTTGACTAAGAAGATGGAATGTGTCAAAATTAGATGTATTTTTAAAATATGACCTAAGAACATAAAAGTGCCCATAGTCTAAGAATCACCCGTATACGCAAGTTATTCACAAGTGTATATGCATTCATTACTAACATAATATGTATTGGCATGGATTTCATATTAGTGTGCACGTGTATTTCATATATGTATTTTTGAACATCCAATAGTATGTATATGCGAGTAATTTATAGGTGTATATGCACATGTTTTATGTATGTATTGATAAGCGAAGTTTGATTTAAATCCTATGTGGCGCCTCATAATGCACTACTATAAAAAAGGAGAAAAAAAAACAAGGTGATGTAGCTGTTGTGGTAAAGAATTAAAAAACAAACAAACAAATAATATAAGTCACAGCAGCAATCGTTCTCACCTCAGCCATGATGAAAAAATGGTTATGGCCGGTCCAACCTGGACATTTAGTAATCATCATTATCTCAGATTATACCAGTGGTAAAATGCATTTATGTCAAAATTCTGACTATTTTCAGGGTCGCTTTAACGTGAAATAGAATGTTGCAATATATTCCTGCAATAGGATTTTTTTTTTTGACAGTTCCAACAAGTTTTTTTTGACAGTGGTCGCACAGACAAGAAGTGCCACGTCTCACCATGGCTAAAGAAAAATACGCATATGTTGAATTCTCACAATAAATTTTAAATATAGATGGTGGGAGAGTTTGAGTAAAACAAAATTACTTATTGTTCCGTTTGCTTTATGATTTACACACATTCGCATAATTGATTTATACAAAGTTTATATAAGTTTCATAGATAAGAAATTTGTTTAAAATTAGATACAATAAATGTGACTAACTGTTGGGTTGAAAAAAAGAGAAGGAATACACACACACACTAAGGTGAGATGTCTCCGTTATCCAGAAAATGTCATCTTTTTTTGGTGTCCTGTTCCCAGAAACATATTATTCAGGCTTTATGCAGCTAATTTGCACTATGACTGCTAGTTACCAGAGAATCATGTAGTATTTATTATTAACTAACATAGCTACACTGCTACCCAATCTAGACTGATTACTTGGTCTTGCACTTGTACTCCAGCCATAAAGAATTTACATTGTTTTTAAAACAGAACATTATTAAAATATATTTAAACATACAAGTTAATGTTATTTCTATTGGCAGCATCTTACTCAAAGGCCTTCATAGTTCATTTCATATATTTTTTGTACAAATATTTTACTGTGTCCATAAACCCCCCACTGACAATCACATTTCTATATAATAAGTTACATGATTGCTATTGTGCAATTGCAAAAAATATTGTCCCCTTAACCTCAAAACAGATGTCACTTATTGGTTATTTCTCCAAAGTGGAATTGAAGTCTGTCGTGGAGCCACACCATCTGAACAGAGAACATAGAAACCCCTAGTTTTCCCACATTCAGATTTGAGTTTGAGACAGACAAAACAAAACACTGTATGACATCGAGAGCATGGAACGGATTTACAATTCATTGTGTTGTGGTTAATCAGCATACCACATGTTATACAGGCACGGACAGCTGGACATTCAATATTTCCAGCATCTTTTAAAGTAATAGTTCCACAGTCTCTCAGCAGATCCAGATCTCTGTTGCTGCAGCCATCATTTTCACATCTATCAGATTGAGGTCGCTTCCCCTTCCATTCTCTCAAACACTGCCAGCAGAACTCGAAGGTTTTTTTATTCCTTGCAGTGCAAACAGTGCATTGAACGCTGAGATTAGACGGGTCCGACCTCTCAATTAACAAGTCACAACCAGGACACTGGAAGATATAGAAAGTATGTTTGAATCAAAGATGAAAAGGGGTTTTCAAAGCATCAAAAAATAAATAAAATAAAAGTGTAATATAGCTTTTTTCTGTACATTATAATGTGTCCTATTTAAAGGGTTAGTTCACCCAAACATTAAAATTAGGCTGTGTTTTACTCACCTTCAAGGTATCCTAGGTGTATATGACGTTCTTCTTTCAGAGGAATCCAGTCGGAGATATATAAAAAATTGTCCTGGCTATTCCAAGCTCTATCATTGCAGTCAGCGGGTGTTGTAGTGCTGGCAAGGCACGTGACGGTCCCAGCATTTCATTCGGTGAATACAGATTTAAGTGATTATTATGTTTTGAATATGGATATTTTTCTTACAAAAACGCATCGATTCCCTACATGAGGCCTTTGTTCACTCCCCGGATCTGTGTGAGACACTTTTTTTATGGATGGGCGCTTTTTTTTACTTCTTTTGGACTGAAGCACTGCAAACACCCGCTGACTGCAATGATAGAGCTAGGAATTAATATAACTCCGACTGGATTCGTCTGAAAGAAGAGTATAATAATAATAATAATAATGATATAAATAATATTAAAAAACCTAAAAACGCCACTTTTCTCTCAGCCTGTCTTTACTGCCTATCCCATCACACAGAATAAGAGTTCATCTCATGTACTGCTCTGCAAATTATTCACAATAATGTTTCTTCAAACTGTCTGGCTGTTGTATAGGCAAAATTTCTTGCAAATATACATCTCATATACAGGGACGGATTATGACTTGCAAAAGCCCCGGGGCCAATTATCTCCAAGGCCCCTCACCATACCATTTTTCCCGTTTTTTCCCTTAGCTGCGCATTCACCGAAATAGAAAGTGGAAGTTACGATTATGAATATTCAAACCGTTATCACTCCGCGTCAAATGCCTGTGCTACCCTTGCGATAAAAAAAGCATATGCATACATTGTACAGGGTTTACAGAATCAATATTGGACTAATACACTTTTCTGATATTTTTCTCTCTACAAGTCTAATAGCTACAACGAATAATCAACAAATGCAGCAAATTGAGGCGTAAGAAACACGTCTTTAATGAATTAACTGTCAAATATACACATTTAATGCATCGTGAATCAAAAAATTATGTCACTAAACAACTCTGTGACAAACATCACGTAAAGTTTAAACATCAGATCATCACGTAAGAAAATGCAATTTAAGAAAACACACAATTACAAACAATTTTTGCAGGCCCTGACAATTATACAAACAGGATACAGGAGTTTCTTTCTTGTTTTCCTCCTCACGAAGTCATCCACCACTTCATCGAAACTGAGCTCTTTTAAGAGTTCGGACTCAATGGCCATGAGCAACACAGAGTTGAGACGTTCTTGGCACATTCTCGTTCTCAGTTCGTTTTAACTCGAGACATTTTAGAAAGTGAGCGCTCTCCCTCGCAATTCGTAACTGGCAGTGTTAGAAAAAGTCTTAATGCAATGTACACGTTTGGAAAAGTTGATTGTAAATTCAGACTAATCATTGTTTGGAGCATGTTGAGGGGAATTGTTTGTTCATCTTGCATAAATGATCTGAAATGGGTCAGTTCGTCTGCCAGGCTCTTATCCAAATCCAGCAGGTACGAGGCTGAGAGCGCGTCAGCGCTTGTCGTAATGTCAAAGTTTTCGGGCATGAAAAGAACACCAAACAGCTCAGTCAAGTGTTTGTAAGCCTCCAAACGATGTTGAAGACAGGATTTAAGTTTGTCAATGATGACATTGAATGTCTCTACTCGAAACTGATCCCTGCCATCATGCAGCACACTCTCGTCTGCCATCGTTTTTGTGCTTTTTTGCCCACTGGATGTCAAGCTTGTAACACAGAGAAACGCCGGACACATTCATTGCTGCTCTTTCAAATGCTTCAAAGCCATCTCGCTGCGCTGCCACAAAAGTCAGAGTTGCTGTAAATATGTCTATGTCGTGCCTCTGTAATTGCTGGCTTGTGGCCTGGAACCTGTCTAGTACCATGTTCAAAAAATGCTCCACGAAGGCAATCTCTATAGTGTCCAGCTTGGTGTACAGCGCAGAAGCATTGCTGCGAGTTTCTCGTTTCTCCTGCATGCCATTGGATATTTTACCCAGTGCCTCTGACCTGTGCATAGTGTTTCCAAAGTGCCTTACAGGACTCTGCTCGCGCACTCCACCGAGTATCCAACAGTGATTTTAATGTCATCTTGATGTTAGTATCACGAAAGACCTTTCCCCAGCAGTGTGTGGATGATGTGCAAAAATAACAAATTGACTGAACTAAATAAAAAAAACTACCAGCTACTTTGCAACTGTCAACAGCGTTGGTGCCAACCAAATTTAATGAATGTGCTGCACATGGCACAAAATGGATTAAGGGATTTCTCAGTTTAAGATGTGCCTGGACCCCTTTATACTTCCCCGACATGTTACTTGCGTTGTCATATGACTGTCAACCACGGCCAAAATGCAGTCAGCCAAGGTCTTCTTCTGCATTCACGTCGTCGTCTTCAGCCTGCGCTTGAGGCGTCTTCTTCTTCTTCTTCTTGCTTTACGGCGGATCGCAGACTTATAAGTGCATTACCGCCACCTATCTCTCAAATGGACCATTGACACTCTATCTACAATATCAATTGGGAGTGTCAATGGTCCATTTGAGAGATAGGTGACGGTAATGCACTTATAAGTCTGCGATCCGCCATAAAGCAAGCAAGAAGAAGAAGACGCCTCACGCGCAGGCTGAAGAAGAAGACACGAACGCGCAGGCTGAAGAAGAAGACACAAACGCGCTCAGGACAGTTCAGACATTGCAAACCATCAGAGGTGAAAAAACGATATAAATACTGTTCAGATTCTTGCACAGACCGATCGTTTCATGCCTTTAAACATCAATGTATCATCACGAGCCTCAGGGTTTAATTTGGTTTTGTCTGTGTATGTTTTAATTACTCTCAAAGCCGTGATTCCCATCCACTGACATTATAGGACTGACAGACTGCAACGGTTTGATTTTAAAATATCTGATTGTGTCCTACTGAAGAAACAAAGTCACCTACATCTTGGATGCCCTGGCGGCCCTTTAACAGAATGTTCCCATACAGATCACTGTACTGTAGTCAGATGAGGACGTTTTATTCGGGACTGCACTGCAACATATCTTCCTGACCCATTTGGAAACCTTGCATTAAAGCCCCTTTCACTTATTTGGTCGAAAAACGAGAATGTTTTCATAATAAATCTATTAAAAAAAGAATAATACAATACATAATTAGTAAATCCTTACTATCTGTCATTCCCTTATATTTGTGGACCATTGGATACCTAGCATTTTAAACACATCACAAAGGTCCAGGGTGGCATATGCCCCAAACAGCGTAGGAGGGAGGGACATCCACCTATCCCAGCATCCGTCGATCCAGATGAGGCTTTTTTTTTTCTTCACCAGCAGAGAACCAGCAAGGTTCTTCTACAGTGAGTAACATTATGTCTGCTAATATCTACCAATACGATCATGTCAAATTATTGACATAATGTCAGAAGAAGCAAACACTCGGTTCCTACTTATCTGGATAAGCTATGTTAGTGAACATACTTGCTAAACCAAAGTCTAGTATTAAAGTTTAACAACATGATCTCATAAGAATTCGTATCTATTTAATGTAAAATGGGGGTTCTACAAAACATATGTATTTATGTTTGCATGGACACTGAAATGTACTTATGTATTTAGAGCATCTAAACAATAACAACATATTGACAACACCTAAAACGTTAATTATTTACATATGAACAATTTTGAAGACTTACAAATAAATCCTTATGAATATTGCAATCATGGCATTAACATTCTTATTATATACCAATACGTTTTCAAGTGCATTTATTAAATGAAGTTTACTCATACAATTTGTAATATTTATTTTGTTTGAGGTGGGACATAAAAGCCATTTTCTCTGACATGCTGTGACTGATAATAGAACCATAAAACACACCAAAAACATAATATAATTACAAAAGGAATCAATTGTATTTGCGTGCTGTAATCCAAATCTTCTTAATCCATATGACTGCGAGGAACAGCTCTTCATAAATCCTCCGCAGCGACCGTATAAACATAAAAGCCCACGCTGACGTGCTCATTTCAAATTCAAATATTGCCGCCCGCTTCAAGGAACTTTACAACATATGGCAGTAAAATCGAACGCTCATTGGCCCTTGCCTGCTTCGTCACAGATTACGACATGCCATGTTTCTGGAGAGGTGTGTTTGAATGATGTGCGGTTTCGCTGAGTGGATCGGGGTGGTAATCTTGTTAAAATGTTCAGCGATTAACAACTTAAATTCTGCTCTGCACCTCACAAACCTAGTGGGTATTTTCCACCTGTGCTTCAAGCATCATCAGTGGACTCTATTTGCGTAGTTTTTGTCCGACATGTTTGCAGAAAGTATTGTGATTGCACTTGTCTGTCCATCATGCTTTTTTATTTATAGCTCACTGTAAGAAATGGTTATGGTTAGGTTTAAAGGTAGGAGTGGGATTAGCGACCCAAAATATATATTTTTTGTACTGCTATGTCACTCATTTACTAAATGGTGAACAAAACACAATCATTTCCTGGCATATTTCGGTCTATTACGTTTCATATGTTTTTATAGCGCTATTAAATTGGTATGTTTGATTTTAAAGGGTCGAAAAATCAAATTGCTTCTCGCTAAAATGATTTAAAAAATGAATTGATATTACATCTATGATGTAAAATTTCGTAAATATTTAAATTTTGTAAACACTGACCAGGGGGCGTTCTTTGTACGTATCGGTAACTCCCCCTTCGTCCCATGTTCAAGACATATCCATCCTCAATAGTATGTGAGAGTAGAAGTAGTGTGCCCCAAAGCACTATGTATGTTTGAAAGAGTAGTCAAAAGGTCCCCCGCAGGTCTCTATTTAGGTCGATGTTGAAGTGTGATCCGTGCACACTCTAATGGGCTAAAATTGCCACACCCATGCACTTTCGATGCATGATCAGTTGAAACTACAAACACAATAAAAAAGCAGTTAAAAAACGCCAGACAGGCGGATTGCTGTGACCCCGGCGGTAAATAGAGGTTAGACTTAAAGGGGTTTGAGTTACTAATATCCAACATTTAACCTGGTAAATAATATTTATTTACATCTGTGTTATATTGCATCTTCAACAGCATGTAAACTTTATAAACTCCTATTCAGGGGGGAAAATAGAGGAAAAATAATAATCCCGTTCTGCTCATTACAGAAAAATATGAGCAAAGGTTCTCTGCCTGTCACAGACCCATGGCTCAAGATCAACGTGCTACTAGCTCTTTTCTCTCAAATACGTTAGAAGGTAAATGGCAAAGTGGTGTAACAAGTACCTGAGACACTGCCATACGCCCAGTATTTAATTACTAGCGTCAATTCGGACTTGGCATGGAGGTTAGCACTGTTTGTGGCACTGCTGCGAGGTTGTATGGAACCACATATTTTCTTTGACAGTGGCCTTCACTCATCTGCATTCTTTGGTCTCTACAGTTTTACTTCCTCATTTTCCTCTTGACATACCCCATATGATTCCTCGATGGTGTTTTTTCAGGTCTGGGAGAATTTTGCTGGCCATCCAGCACACCAACACCTGCATCTTTAACCAACTACACCTGTAGCCAAATTCCTTGACACGTCTGTTTTGGTGGCTCTTGATGCCTTGACCCCATCCTCAGTCCATTCCTTGTGAAGTTCACATTAATTCTTGAATAGATTTTGCTTGACAATCCTCATAAGGCTGCGATTCTCTCGTTTGGTTGTGCATCTTTTTCCTTCCCATCTTTTTTCCTTCCCTCAACGGTTCTTTAACATGATTGGATACAGCACTCCAGGAACATCCAGCTTTTTGGCAAACTCTGTATGAGTGATCACGGAAAATCACTTTTCACCGATTCGTTCAATAAGTAAAACACCATGCTGACCTTTTCACAGTTCCGGTTTGCACTCATCACGGCCATGTCTCATCAGTTTGGTTTAATTGAAGAGCATGAATGGGAGCGTACCACAAATATAGTTTGTTGGCTTCCCATTGGCCACATCGCAAAACGAAAAACTCCACGATTGACAATGTTTTCATGACTTCAGTAAAAAGAAAAAAATTGAGAAGACTGATAAGTGGCAGGTCAAAGAGAAAGAACGATGTCAAATTTGTACTGTCCCTCCCCGCCCAACTAGACGCTGCACTTATACACCTCGCATTAGCGACTTAATTTGTTTTTTTGTTACTTTGATGGCAAAGGTGATATATACGGCACAATTCGTTCATGGCTTACATCCGTTTATTCATCCACCCGATGTCACCCTTTCCATTTCATTGACTCCCGCACTACACAAACTGTTGCATAGCACCCCGCACTACATATCCCATCATTCTTTGCACAATTTTGCACACTGCACTGATTGCACTCATTGCACCCAGCTGTTTCTAATTACCTCATTCACTATATAACAGCCACTCTAACCACATTTCTCTGCTGAGTAGTGTTTAGCCTGTACCCCTTTCCGAGTCTCCGTGTTTTCCTTGTTTTCCTTGTTTTCCTTGTTTTGCCTTGCCTGTTTTTGATCTTTGCCTGTGTTCTTGGATTTCTCCCTCTCGTCTCGCCCCTGTGACTCTGTCTGCCGATCAGTGACCTACGCTAACCCTAGGACTATTCTTGTGTCTTGCCCGCCATATACCTGGTTGCCAGTGTTTGTCTTTGTTTGACCCTGCCTGTTATGACCACGTCTCTGTTCAGAATAAAGCTTGCACATGTATCCACACGTCTCACGTCTTGTCAGCCCGTTACAATACAAGATATGTTTAATGTAATACGTTTAAAAAAAAATACAAATAATGCAAAACTTTTGAGGATTTATGATGCTGATAACCGTTAAACGCGTCATCACAGTCTTGTGAAAATGGGTCCAGTGCAGGAGAATAAGCAATTTAACTAGTGACACAGTGCATGTCTATAGTGTCATTGTGTCGCCTGCTAATGACGTCATAACCCCTCAATTTCAGGTTTTGTTTTGTAGATAACACAGCAACACCAAAGACGCTTTTATAAGTTGTGTGTTTTAATAGACCGGTGACGACCGCACAGTAGCATTTTATAACAGAACTTTCAAATGTATCTAGATGATAAAACAGCGCTGCTTTTTCCCACATACACACGAAGCGGTCGACTGTGGCTTAATAAAAGCTCCGCTGCTTTCGAGCCGTGTGTCCCGCTCGTTCAGTGCCTCGTTTCGCTTCGATGGCTTTCAGCCTCACCCTGCTTCATTCTACTATGTTAATAAATCATTAGCTCATCCATGAACATGATTTCTGCCCGAGTCCCATCGGATTGCGTCGGCTGTGTGGATGAAGACCACAACTCTCATGATTCCACACTCATCAAACTACGCCTTTGTCTCTTTGTTTATTTTGAATATGCGCCCTCTAGTGGTGAAAAAAATTACATAATGCTGTCACGTAACAAATATGTTCAAATATAAAATTAAATGAATTGATAATTGCTACATTGAAATAAAAATGTAAAGCGACCTAGCCCCTTTTAAACCAACCCATGAATGAGCAATTATCTCAGATAACTCAATCCAGCCATACGAATCAACAACAGGTGCGTTTGAAGAACCGAATTAGCCAGAGCCTGAACAGCGCGATGATATCATCTTGGATGTGCCATTTGATTTTGGATGTAATAAGTGACGTACGAAGAACGGGCCCCAGGCTGAGATTAAACACAAGACATTTGTGGATCAGAAATTTTGTTTCTTATTTTGTAGTTTTACAATGATGTAAGTTATTAATTAATTAACTTTTTTCCGTTGTCTTTTCTTTCTGTGCCCGTTTTGTCAACAATGTACTGCAGTGAATGCAATTATTTCATACTGTGCCATTTTCTGTGCTTTCCAGACCTTGCCATGTACCCTGCCTCTCCATACAGGCTGTCATGATGTCATCTCAGAAGGTAGGCTTATCTTGCAAAAAGGGTTTTCAGATTTACAGCAGCATATTGCTGACAGACCAGAAAAAAGGGATCAATGTCGCATTTTAATGAGACAAGTTTATAGTTATAACAAGATGTTTTTCACCTCATAACAATATTTTTATGTTATTATATATTAATATTTTATATCAGGAAACTTTTCTGTACTATTGTGTTAAACCCAAGCATGAAGTATAGAAATAATCAAATTGTGTATAGTGTATTAAAAATAATGTGTATTAAAAGTGTCATGTTGCACATGGAAAATTAATAAATAAATAAATAAATCTGGACATAAATAAATGTGGGAATAAATAAATATAAAAAAACTAAATGAATGCATGAATAAATAATCTTAAAAATAATAAATACATTTATTAATTAAATGCAAAAATAAATGAAAGAATATAACATTTAAAAAGGATAAAAATAACAAAAAACAAATATAGAAAACAATAAAGAAAAAATGTAATAACAATTCATTCAGGATAAAATTTTATTACAAGTGAATTATATTTGTTTCATTAAATCATTTATTCCCTCATTTATTTTCAGATTACATTTATTTATCTATATACAGTACTGTGTAAAAGTCTTCGGCCACTAGTATTTTCACCAACAAAAAATGGTTTGAAGTCAGTTATTTCTATCGTTTGATGTAGTGTGTCAGAAGGAAATATCAGTTTACATTTCCAAACATTCATTTTGCCATTAACTGTAAAAATCCAGTGAGATTTTTGTCAGACAGCAGCCAGCGCTCCACACAGAGATCTGATCTCACCATCATCCAGTCTGTCTGAGATTACATGAAGAAACAGAACAAACTGAGATCCAGAAGAACTGTGGCAACGTCTGAAATTGAGGAGCTTAATCTAGCCATGAAATTTAAATACGAAGATTTTGACCAGCGAATGCTTTTTTCCTGTCATTAACGCCACATCAAAGGCAGTACGGGCATCGTATTTACATTTTCTTGAACTTGCAGGTTATCCAGTTTTCTGTCACTATGTGGGCGCACAGTTTTTTTCTGTTATTTGGCCAAAGTATTATATTATAAAAGTTTCAGCGCTTCGCACAAGCTGAACGCATTCGTTTACTGGATCCTTGGACTGAAAAGTTTACCGGTTTTTAAGCTATTGTTTTCGTTGTAATGTACTGATTCAAATTAGTAATCAATAATTAACTATTATTTTACCACTCTGCGCGCATACCCTGACATGCTCTCGTGCATGAAGAAGCAGCATCGCTGTCACTGTCGGCAATCGGCATCCTCTCTGACTGACGGAGCAGGCGAGGGCGCAGGCGCAATCATCAAACATATTTCAAAGGAGGCCAGCGCTACGGTCCTGACCGCATCACTGTCTTTACTGGGTGTTTTTAGGGAATATTTGTATTTTTTACATGTGATTGGATTAGCTATTCATGTGGTGGACTGTCATGATTTTGTCTAATGCAGGACACTAATGAATGATGCGCATCAGAGGGGATTTAGAAGTGGGTATACGCAAAGTCGACTGATAAAGAAGTGGGTATACGTATACCCGCGTATACCCTCCACTACACCACTGCTTCAGACTGCAAACAAGCTGAGATGCTCCAAACTGTGTGCCGCACTTCATTCGCAAGAGAGGTTTGACTGACAGTTTGAGCAGCCAATGGAGTTACGAGGTTTAGTGGCGCTGGTGTCACTTTTACTGGTCCAGGATCAGTGATCCTTAAGTTATATTTCCGATTTGAGCTTGAGCTTCAGAAATGCTTTGGATAGTGTAGCTTTTGTTGACGCTACCGCGCTACTTGATCAAAAAAATAGCTTTGCTACTGAAAAGCTATTTGATTAAGAAAACAGCGACACTACCACCACGCTACTGAGAAATGTAGTTAAAATAGTAGCGTCACTACTTGTAGCGGCGCTACTGCCCATCACTGCTTGTTACTTTGCAGACCTATGCTCATATTGGGGCTGGAGAACAGGATTGTTCTTTGTCCATTGTGCCAGTGCAGGTACAATCTAAGATTGGAGATATTACAGTAACGACATATGCTTTCTTGGATCCAGGGAGCACTGCCACTTTTTGTACTTAGGACTTATGCGGAAGCTGAAAATGACTGGGACAAAGAAGTGCATATTGCTTCAAACAATGGGGCACAAAAATGTAGTAAACACTGGACTGGAGATCTCAGGATTATCTGAGGATAAATGCATGGATTTGCCAGAAGTCCAGAAGAAGAAGAAGAAGAAAGATAATGTGCTTATGATGCATTCAAGTCATGTCGGATAGATCGTTTTTATGAGTTGAACACACATGAATGCCACCACAAAGTCGTTATTACGAGTGGGAAACGCAACATTTTCTTTAAGCCCTGAATTTCCGAGTTGGGGCGTGTCAGTGAGAAAACATGTCGCATGCAATGGATGCAGCCAAAGACTATAGATATGCAGCATCTACATTGACGGTAAATTTGCTGAAATTAATAAAATTATAATTTTTTGTAATGTACAATAAAACTATATAAGTTAAATCTACAAAATATTATGTTATTGTATAATTACCACAATGATTCCGTTCACATCACCTTCATAAATTGAATAAAACCCAAAAACATGATGCACATTCTTTATTCATCATCTATGAGTAGAGTTTAAAGAGCAGATCATATGGGTTTTTGAAAAATATCTCTTTTGCAGTTTATAACGTAGCTATCCTTAAATGAAAACAATCTGCAAAGTTGTTAATCTAAAAAAGTGCATGATAAATAAAGATATTGTCTCTCAAAAGAGAGAGTCGACTCTGAATCGCCTTAACAAGTCGTCATATTTTCAAATATTTTGCCTATTACCGGTATACGTCACTGGGTAACAAATTTGCATAATCCCCTCCTGCCCGCGAGTCTGACCTGCCCACAAACACTTCAACTAGTTAGTGTGTTTACATCATGTTGAGAAGACGCTATGTTCAAGGATACCACAGAAATACAATTTGAACCTGGTTGTGTGCATGTCATTTTACCAAGGACTGCTTCTCTAATCTTGACTTTTATCTTCGTCGGCTTCTAATCTTCTAATCTTTATTTGGACTAACAAGCTCTCCAAACCACAACCTGTAAGTACGATTGATACATTATGTGTACATTTTCAATTTAGTGCTCAAAATATCAAATTTATGTGCTTAAATATGATGTACACACAATTCGCTTGCTTAAGTGTTTTTGTATTTTATGTAATTATTATAAGAACGGATTGGAGCACTATATTATTGTTCTATGTAAAGGTGCTTTGTCAGTAGCGCTTGCTAACTTGCTCAAGGACTTCTTTCTGTGCCAATCACAACAGGCTTGACCAGCTGACCAAACAAAGCAGAGTAGGCTTATGGAAGGGAGGGGTTTGCTCTGAACTTGCTTGGAACGAATCGTTTCGAAACCATTGGCAAATGACTCTAATATTAAATGTATAGTCTGAGAAAATTACAATGTTTTCTGACCTTAGATGCATTTAAACATGTTGTAGGGTACTCCGACACAATATTAGGACACTTTAAAATACCATATGACCTGCTCTTTAAAAAAAATAGTTGAATTTTATGTAGAAAAGTTAAATCGCCATCTTGTTCTGACCAAAGTGATTTGAACGCACCTGAAGTCGTAATTACGACTTGTCAACTCGTAAGTACACACTTCCCAGGAGGACTTGAACGCAGCATTAATCCAGAAGATCTAAGGAAATATTTGGATGATGTCAAGATTCTCAAACTGGATGCTGAAGTTAATTTGTTAATTGGCAAAAATGCTCCAAAGCTCTTGGAACCATGGGAGATCGTCAGTAGTGTAGGTCAAGGACCCTATGCCATCAAGACCCTATTGGGGTGGGTCATAAATGGTTTTGTAAAGTAAAGCAGATGACAGGCGGAAGATTGGCTTTCAGTCAGTCACTGCTAATAGGATTTCTGTTACCAAGCCGGAAGATGGTTGATCAGTACAATCATAATGTTGATGAGAAATCTTCAGAAGATTACTTAAAAATGTCTAGAAATGCGCAGAGGTTTGTGGAGATAATGGATCAGTCAAAAGGCTAAAGGATTTTGAAAATGTCAAGATGGCTCAATTGCATCACTTTTCAGATGCAAGTGAATGTGGTTATGGAACTGTCTCTTACTTGCTTCTGGAAGATGAATATATAATGGTGAGACTTTCCTTCATGCTTGGAAAATCTAGGGTTGCTCCTTTGAAACAAATAACTATACCAAGGCTTGAATTTGCAGCTGCTGTTTTAGCAGTCAGAATTGACAAGATGCTTTAGAAGTAACTTCAACTGGATCTAGATAAGTCAGTGTTTTGGACAGACAGACAAACTGTTCTGAAATACATTGCCAATGATGCCAAGAGGTTTCATACATTTGTAGCAGTGTCAGTCATCATTATCTCTATTTTAAAGAATATGGAAATAAATAATTATATATGATGGCATGTTTTAAACTAAAGTAAATCATTCATCATGCAATTTAAAAAAAGTATCCAACATTTATTTAAGTTTACTGAACTTAAAAAACACATCATTATTTTAATTTAAATAAATACAATGTGATTATATATAACATACTTTATAAAAATAAACATTTACTATAGTTTCATTTGACAATAAAAAATTATTGACATTATTCTGGGAGTGATGATGACTAACCAGAGGTTTAAGTAGGCAAAGCTCCTCTGTCTCTCGTTCTAACCCTCACCCTCACCCTCACCTTCTCTCGCTCTCTCTCTCGCTCTCTCACGCACACACAGACACGCACATTGTTTTTTATGTTTCTGGACCTCCATAGGCGTACATTGAATTTGGTACGGTACAATCCTACCCATGCCCACAAAATCTCTGCAGAGGCTTACAATGTTTAATTACATATGTCTTGTAAAGATTTTACTTATGACGCAAGAAAGAAGCTCATAACACATTTACGTTGTTATATCAGTCTAATACCTATGTCATTATAAAAATGTGTGTCTTGATAAGTCATATAAACAAGAATTAACTTCTGTTCATTCATACCAAATTCCGCCACCCCACCCACCCACGCCTCCACACATGGCTTCACACTACACAGACTGTTACACGAAAACTGGACTACATTTCCCATCATCCATTGCACGGATTACACCAACAGCTGTAACCAATCACAAAAACGCATACACCTGAAAGCTATTACACACATTATATAACACCTACCCAGATCCTGCTCAAGTTGCCGAGTATTGTCTAGTGTTTTTCACTCACCAAGTGTTAGCTACTTTACCAAGCCATTCCGTGTTTAATGCCTGTTTGGTCTCTAGTATTGTTCTGCGTTTTCCACTCTCCTAGAGTTAGCTGCTGTACGGAGCCAGTTTACTGTCATAGTTTTGTCTTTTTCATAGTTCCTAGTTTAGTCTAGTCTTGCCTGTTTTTCCCGTGTATATATCTCTGCCTTTGTTTTTTGATTGCCCTGTCGTCTTGCCGTTTGGACTCTGTTTGCCCCTGCCTGGACTATTATCATGTACCTGGATTATCTCTCTCTGTCTAGCCCTCTGGATGTCGTTTGCTGATCGGAGACCCTCATCTGCTCTTGGATTATTCTTGTGTCTTACCTGTACCGTACCTGTTTGCCATTGTTTGACCCATGCCTGTTATGACCACGTCTCTTAAATAAAAAGCTGCACATGGATCCTCACGCCTAACGTCTCGTCGGCTCCGTTACACATACATAAACATTTCGAGCTAAAGAGAGACTTAACTTTATTTTAAATAATATGGTAATAAAATATGACATCATAGTAACATGTTACTGAAGCAAAATTATACATTTAAACATGTATTCAACATTTATTTAAGCTTATTGAACTTATTAAACACACTATTCTCTTGATTTAAAGAAGATGGTAGCAAATAAAACTGTAATTATATATAACACGCTGTATAAAATAAACATTTAATATAATTTTAGGTCACAAATATGAAAAATTATGCCTTACATTTTTTACATTGCTAAGAGAACTTTATGCAACGACATCCAAACATGGATGAGTGATTTACAAAATAAATAAATAAAAAGTTTATTAGAATCATAACCAACACCTTGCAGGTCCTCCCCAACGTGAAACTGATGGACCCTCACAGAGAAGGGTTGGTGAAGGATGAGTTAGACCAGATGATCTGAGATGTTATTCTATTAACCTTTTTTTTTTCCAAACCAAATGTTATGGTTGTGTTAATAATGATTTCAAAGCCTAATCTTAAGACTTTAAATACACAGGTTTTGTGGGGAGCAACAAAATCTCATTAAATTATTAGAATGTCGTGGAAAAGTTCATTTATTTCAGTAATTCAACTCAAATTGTGAAACTCGTGTATTAAATAAATTCAATGCACACAGACTGAAGTAGTTTAAGTCTTTGGTTCTTTTTATTGTGATGATTTTGACTCACATTTAAAAAAAAAAACACCAATTCACCATCTCAACAAATTAGAATACTTCACAAGACCAATAAAAAATCCACACACTTTTTAGAAATTATTGGCGCTTCTGGAAGTAATGCTTCTTTACTGTACATGTACTCAATACTTGGTAGGGGCTCCCTTTTGCTTTAATTACTGCCTCAATTCGTCGTGGCATGGAGGTGATCAGTTTGTGGCACTGCTGAGGTGGTATGGAAGCCCATGTTTCTTTGACAGTGGCCTTCAGCTCATCTGCATTTTTTGGTCTCTTGTTTCTCATTTTCCTCTTGACAATACACCATAGATTCTCTATGGGGTTCAGGTCGGTGAGTTTGCTGGCCAGTCAAGCACACCAACACCATGGTCGTTTAACCAACTTTTAGTGCTTTTGGCAGTGTTGGCATGTGCCAAATCCTGCTGGAAAATTTAAATCAGCATCTTCAAAAAGCTGGTCTGCGGAAGGAAGCATGAAGTGCTCCAAATTTCTTGGTAAACTGGTGCAGTGACTTTGGTTTTCAAAAAACACAATGGACCAACTTCAGCAGATGACATTGCACCCCAAATCGTCAGACTGTGGAAACTTAACACTGGACGTCAAGCATCTTGGGCTATGAGCTTTTCCACCCTTTTTCCAGACTCTAGGACCTTGGTTTCCAATGAAATACAAAACTTGCCCTCCTCATCTGAAAAGAGGATTTGGACCACTGGGCAACAGTCCAGTTCTTCTTCTCTTTAGTCCAGGTAAGACGCTTCTGACGTTGTCTGTGTTTCAGGAGTGACTTAACAAGAGGAATACCATAACTGTAGCCAAATTCCTTGGCACGTTTGTGTGTGGTGGCTCTTGATACCTTGACCCCATCCTCAGTTCATTCCTTGTGAAGTTCAATCAAATTCTTGGATCGATTTTGCTTGACCATCCTCATAATGCTGCGGTTCTCTCGGTTGGTTGTGCATCTTTTTTTCTTCCACACTTTTTCCTTCCACTAACTTTCTGTTAACATGCTTGGATACATTACTCTGTGAACAGCCAGCTTCTTTGGCAATGAATGTTTGTGGCTTACCCTCCTTGTGAAGGGTGTCAATGATTGTCTTCTGGACAACTGTCAGATCAGCAGTCTTCCCTATGTTTGTGTAGCCTAGTGAACCAAACTGAGGGACCATTTTGAAGGCTCAGGAAACCTTTGCAGGTGTTTTGAGCTGATTAGCTGATTGGCATGTCATGTTACGCTTGTCACCTCAAACAATGTCTCAAATATTTAGATGAAGTTAAAGGGGTCATATGATGCGATTTCAGTTTTTCCTTTCTCTTTGGAGTATTACAAGCTCTTGGTGCTTAAAGAAGATCTGTAAAGTTGCAAAGACTAAAGTCTCAAATCCAAAGAGATAGGATCGCACTGGATAGCTGGCAAATCACAGCACACCTTGCTTTTCAGACTGATGAGCTTTGTAAAAATCGACGCGTTTCAAAAAGGCGGGGCAAAGAGGAGAAACAATGTACAGTATGTGGAAAATAATGTGTTTTTTTTCTTTAAACCTAACTGCAATTAACATATTTCATTAAACACTAAAAACAACAAATGCACAAATAATGTTATTTTTTAGCAGCATCATACGACCCCTTTAATGTATCTTTTAGAAAAATATGTTCAGAGAAAAACACTCGATTCTATTCAGTCATTAAAGATGGTTCGGGCAGACAGCTTTATGCCTCTGTGGACCCATGCATTGAATCTTTCACATATGGAGATTGATTTAGCTGATGCTTCTATGTAATTCTAGAACTTTGACCTTTACTACCATTAGGGTATGATATACTTCACTTAAAAAAGTTTGTATAAACACAAAATGTGTTTTCACATATGGAACAAATCTAGCCATGAAATCGTCATTATTTGGCTTTTGCTATGGTCGTAAACCTTACATATACCTCTGATATTTTCAGACACAGAACAGAAGAGTAATTTTGCAGGCTCTCTGTCACTGTTCAAAATATAACTCTTTTTAAAAAGCAAAGAGCTAATTCAAGTCAAGTACGAATTATCATTCTATCGAACTATCACCTGTACATCTACTGGCAGTGATTATATTTTATATATTTTATGTTAAAAGTATCTTGCCTCCACTGGGTCCGGTTAATTGCTATTTAATCCATTCGTGTTGAACCAATCTCTAATTTTCCATGAGTAATCCATAATCCAGCTCTTATTGGATGTCAGCCGCGCTCGTCTTTGTTGGGGGGTTTCTTTATTTAACAATACATTAAAATATTGTTAGTATTAGAATTTAATATAACCCCCCCCCCCCCCCCATAACATTGCTGGTATGCTCGCTGATGAAGAAACGACATATATATTAAATACCAAGGGTTCACACAAAACAAGGGTAATGTGCTTTTAGTTATTATGCCACCTGCAGTTGGAATCAGCTTCCAGAAGAGTTCAGATGTGCTAAAACATTAGTCACAATTAAATGCAGACTCAAAACTCATCTGTTTACTACATTTGTCACCCAATCCCACTCTACTTTTAACTCGTCTTGTCATTATAGACCACTGTGCTATGTCCGAACTGGTTGCACTGTATTTTATATATAACCATTTTCTATTCTTAACTGTTTTAATTCATTTTTAAATCAATTTTTAAATTATTTTAAATGTTTTTTTTTAATTCCTTGTTTTACTGTTGTGACTATTATTATCTTTTTATGATTATTTTACTTCCTTTTATGCAAAGCACTTTGAATTACCATTGTGTATGAAATTACATATAATCAACATGCCCTGCCATCCTACCATCCTGGTCTCCTAAATACTGGTCACCGCTCAATGACTGAAACTGCGAATAGAGAACCAACATCCAAGTTGTAGGCTAGTCAAAATTTGTCAGTCGTGACTCGTATCCAACATGAAGGATTATTGCATAAGAATAAACATAAACATCATTAACTAAAATGAACGAAAGACAATAATCAGCAATATACGTTCACACAGATAACGTTATTTGAATGTTTCATTGATATAACATGACAGTGAGTTTTTAGAAAATAAATGTATACTGACATCATTGCATGACCACTAAAGGAACCGACGAATCGGTTCTTTACTTCCTCACTGTGGTTCTCTTTTGAACATGTGCAGGTGTGTTCAATTGACCCAACTCCCAGAAAGACTCGGTTCACGAAACTAATCGGAACTTTGCAATCGCTAAACCTCGCTAAATTGTAACATCACAAAGATAAGGACCGATACTCACAAATAGTGCGGAGATTCAAGTCTTTTTTATACATATAGGGTATCTGCCATGAAGTCCAATGTTTTAGACCTCGGTTGCCCTCAAGGGTGTTGTCTTTCTCCTTCACGGTCCTTTCTGTTGTGGCCATGTCGGAAGTCTGAGGTTTATGCTAGGATGTGGAGGTGCCCGGACCGAGAAGGCTGGAGCATTGATCAACGACACATTAGTTCACGTTGTTAAATTTTAACATGCTTTGTAAAGAAAAAAAAAAATTGGTAACACATATTAATTACAAGATAGTTCAAGAACTAAGATATACCTATGATGAAAACAGAATAAATAATCTGAAACATGTACATTGATAAACGGATCAGCCATGGTTGTTGTATTTCGTGAAACAGCATGTCAGGAATTTTTTTCTTGCAATCAAACAACACTGTCTCTTGTCGTTAGAAAAAAGTCAAACAGTCTCATCGTCTGGTACTGATATTCATCTGTCCCCTTTATCATAAACTAAGAAACAATCATAACCCATTTCTTCAGAGTGTGTTGTGTTAAGACCCAAAGGGTGTGATTCATGACCAAAGTGTATTTTTGTTGTGTTCTCTACCTTCTGCACATTCCGTCCCATCTGGATGACCAGGACGGATTCAGAGCAAGGGCGAGGGCATGTTATTTATATTGTTTTTGCTCATCGTCGGGAACGTTAGTTTATCAGTGTCCATGGGGCATGAAAGAGAAAGCAACACACAATACAGATAATCCGTTAATTGAGGAACATTAACTTGTAAAAGCAATAACTTTTACAACAGCGGGGGTTATCTGCTCGTGGGTGCCGGCCCGTGTTGTCGGGATGGTTTGCATTTTACAACCAAAATCTGTTCATCCGGAGCCTGGCCGAGCATCACACAGCCGACATCGCTAAACATAAACAACTGCCTAAACTAGTGACGTGTAACTGACGAACAGTAAAGCTAATGTGGACAATACAGAACTCATTTGGGGTTGGAGGGGGTTAGAAGATCCAATAACTGGAACTACATACAGCTATATTTAGTTAACGAACACGATAACAATAATGTCTGGTGGGTTTGGTGGTTCAGTTTGTGTCTCGGTCGTGTGTTTTTTTTTTTGTTTTTGTTGGGGGTAATGCGCCAGTGTTAATATAAAGGACGTAAAAAATAGGAAAAAATAATAATGCCGTGAGTTGCAGCAGTGGCTTTGTGAGTGGAGCTGAGGCTGCAAGTCGTGTGTGTAATTGTCATAACAAGGGGTTTATAAATATCTAAAAATGTTTAAAAATATGAAGTTAAACTTGGGTAAGAATAGGAAAATGTTATACAGAAAATAGAGTCAGCAACAGATACTCAGTAAGTCGTTAGCACCTAGTGCTCATTCAGTAAATGCACAGCTAAATAGAGGAGTTTTGAGTCTGAAGAATTTAAATTCTTACAAACAATATTTAATTAAAAATGTAAGTTCATGATGGGCGAGTGCGGAGGTTGGTGGTGGATGGGGGTACGTGATGTACAGTCACAAATTCATTACTCTCTATGGACGGGGGGGGGCGGTCCCAGATAAGCATAAAGAGAACAAGTGGTGGGCGGTGTATGTGGTGGTTAGGTCTTGGCCTGAGAGCGAGAGCAGAGAGCGAGAGAAGGTGGGTGAGGGTAGGGTAGACGAAGAACAGAAGAGCGTTGCCATACTTAAACTCGGTTAGGATTCCCCCCCCCCCCCCCGCCCGCAGGTTGGGGCCCATCACTCCCAGAATAATGTCAATAATTTTTTATTGTCAAATGAAACTATAGTAAATGTTTATTTTTATAAAGTATGTTATAATTAATCACATTGTATTTATTTAAATGAAGAGAATTATGTGTTTTATAAGTTCAATAAACTTAAATGTTGAATACTTTTTTAAAATTGCATGATTAATGATTTGCTTTAGTAACATGGTAGTAAAACATGCCGTCATATATAATTATTTATTTCCATATTCTTTAAAATAGAGATAAGTCTCTCTTTAGTTTGTAATTTAGAAACTTAAATTTTTCTGTGAAACTGCATTGCAACGATTTGTTTTGTGAAAAAGTTATAAAAAATTTAATGTGAATTGAACTGAATTGTGCCTATGGAAAGCTTTCATAAAACACGACGATGACATGTCAGGGGATCCCAATAACCCTTATTGTTTGGACTGTTAAAATACATTTTACCAGGATTGGGGAAAAAAAATATAAGACGTTTTTATATTTCTAGTGACGACTAAAACTAGTGTAAATATTTTGCTTTGTTTTATATCATGTATGTTTACATTATTTATTTATTTATTTATTTATAAATAAGAGAATAGACTCGGGACGATTGAATGTGCATCCATGCGTGTGGGAGAGAGAGAGAGAGAGGAGAGAGACAGAGAGGGGTTTTTGGAGGTTTTGGGAAACCTCTCATTTGAAGAATCGTTCATACCCTTTGGCTAGGAGAACTTTGGGTCTCACAGAAATTAAAATGAATTTTATTTATTTATGGTTTTATTCAATTTTTCATTTCATTATACATTACAGTGTTGTTTGCATGCGGCATAGCCCATGTTTTGTGTGTGAGTAGGGATGCAACGATTATAGATTTTGTTTGTACGATTATTGTCTGAGGAATAATCACGGTTTTACAATTATGACTATTATTATGCATTTATTCATTTCCCAACGTTACTAATGTATAAAATCACATGAACAATTTTTAGATATTAAAGTGTTATTTATTGCTGGAACAGAAATAACACAGTAACCAACAATACAGCACAACATAATAATAAACAGAAGTCCATCTCTCCCATTGGAATTAAAAAAAGGTGACCTCTGCTCTGTAAACATCCATGACAGTATTTCTCTCTTGAAAATAAATGGAAATAGATCGCAAAAGTATTTAATATTTTCAGTTTGTACATTCTTTACATTTATTTTGGACCTGGGGCAGAGGACTTGGAAACATGGTGAAAAAAAAATATTGTTGGTTTTTACTTGTGAATAATACTACAACAGGGATAGTAAATAAATTTAATGAAGTAGCCTATTATTAATATATGACTAATATTGACTTTATTTGTCCCACAGGGGAGACTGTTACTAATGATGGAAATAAACTGAAATATTGTAATCAAGTGTCATCCATACGTAGCCTATTAATTTTAATAATCATTATAATAATTCATGTGATTTTACATGTGGACTGAGAAAATCATGTCTATTATTTTTGTTTTTGAGATCGGAGATCCCACGTGTACAAACATTCAGGAGGACACAACTTCTTGAGAATGCTGCCCCGTGACATTTATTAATAATATAGATTAAATATCCTACTGAAGAGACGCACAGACGCAGGTAGGCTAATTCACACAGGCAACTGTCACCTCTCTCTC